>JAOEGL010000098.1:0-71492 GCA_034509955.1 Urosaurus nigricauda
CGCTAGTTCAGAATGACTTCAGCATTCAGAATGACTTCCCATTTCCCGAAAATGACTCCCATTGCCCGAAATTGCGTGAGATACTCTTAAAGGCATTAACATACAAACCTATGATTGCATTCGGAATGACTTCCCTTTGCCCAAAACTGCGTGAGATACACTCATTTGCAATAAAGTGAAACTCCATGATTGCATTCGGATTGCCATTGGATTATACCCCCAAATTCCATCGTATGATAAACTCCTTAGTTACACTGAAGTCTGATTTTTCTTCTTCATCTTCTTCATAAAACAGCTCTCACTTTTCGCAAAGCGTGGTGTAATGCTTTGAACATTGGACTATGAGTCTGGAGACCGGGGTTCGGATTCCGGCTTGACCAGTAAACCCAGTGGGTGACCTTGGGCAAGTCACCCTTTCTCAGCCTCAGTAGGTGGCCATGGCAAACCACCTCTGAAGGAGTCTTGCCAGGAAAACCCCATGATAAGAGTCTCCACATGTCAGACATGACTTGAAGGCAACATCAAGAACAAAGGGAAGAATATCAGAAGGATGTAGTGCCACTTCTCCAGTTTGGGATCCATTCAGAGACTGTTTTCAGTCTACATTTTCTTCATTATGGACCTTATCAGACACGAGGAATTTCTCTCTATTTCAAATGGAGCCAATTCGAATTCACGTGAATTCGCTAGTTTAGTGAATTAACGTCAATTCCAATTGCATTCAGAATGCGTTCAGAATAACTTCCCAAAATGACCCTCCATTGCCCCAAATTGCGTGAGATACTCTAATACGCAATAACATAAAACCCATGATTGCGTTCGGAATGATTTCCCTTATGCCCGAAATTGCGTGAGAAGCTCTAATTCGCAATAACGTGAAACCCCATGATTGCATTCGGATTGCCATTAGATTATACTTCCAATTTCCAACGTCTGATAAGGTCCAATGAGAGAGAAACCTATAAAAGCCTTTCTTGGGTATGATTCTGTGAAATGTGAAGTGTAATAATGATATTTCTCTCAGGAACTACTGGATGTAGGATTGGATGATATTGGTGGAGATCAGTGCTTTTCACATTTATTTCCATCAACCAACACTTTCAACTGCAATTTATTTGTAGCAATTTTCTAGGTACATTGGTTAATTCTGGAGGTACATAATCCAGGATTAGAAGTGATTAGTTGTATTTCTATTGCTCAACAACTCTCAGGAGCCAAAAGTGGTGTACATGGCTTTCTCCATATTCTTTCTTTGAAGCACTGCTTCAATCTGGGATTGTGCCCCCTCCCCAAAACCAGGAAATGGCAACCCTAAGGACCTTATCAGACGTCAGAAGTTGGAAGTATAATCTAAGGGCAATCCGAACACAATCATGGGGTTTCACGTTATTGCGAATTAAAGTATCTCACGCAATTTCAAGCAAATGGAAAGTCTTTCCAAACGCAATCATGGGTTTTACCTTATTGAGAATTAAAGCATCTCGCGCAATTTGGGGAATGGGGGGTCATTTTCGGGTAATGGGAAGTCATTCTGAATGCATACCGAATGCAATTAGATTTCACGTAAATTCGCTAAACTAGCAAATTCACGTGAATTCGAATTGGCTCCATTCAAAATTCCTCCCGTCTGATAAGGTCCTAAGTAAAATAGTTTGTGGGACGTACAGTTATTAAACCAAGCATACCTTTTCAGTTTACCAGTTTACCTATTTGGGGAGGCCAGTATGTGTCCATATAACTTAAATTCATTGTCTCTCTGTCTCCTTGCATTTGCCAAAGAATGGATCACGGTCTGTCATTCTAGCCTACATAACACAAAGTTGAGAATCAGACAGCAGACACTAGCCCAACTTGGATTATAAATGATAGGAAGAATGGCCTGTGGTACCACAGTTGCTCTTGCTCTTCTTATGCCTTAGCAAAAACTGAACAAATTAGACATATTTGATTTTATATACAATCTGAGGAATTATGTCTGTTTTTTATTGAAATGGTATGAATTTTAAAACATGGAATATGCATTTCCTCAATAAACCGGAGTGTTTACAGTCTATCATGTAGCTTCCAAAATGTACATTTTTAACAAGTTTTTGTTGCTGTGAAATTACATTCCCCTCCCCACACTCACTCACTCACACACACACACACACACTTTGCACAACAATAAAAAAATCCTACTAGAGGGTTTTTTTCTCATTCTTTTTCTGTTCAATCATACAATTGAAATACATTTAAATATACGATACAATTGGAGTTCCTCTGTCTAGATTGGGAGCGGGAAGCAGGATTCGACTCTATTGAAATATAGCAAGACACACATTTAAATACTTACCACAGTTTATGGATGGATTCAGATGTCAAAGTTTAAAAATGATTAGAAAAATGGTATGATGTGGGGAGGGGCTGGGGGGCAGAGGTACGGCTGTTTCACTGTCAGAGAAGGATTTGCATTACTTAGGTGGTTTGTTTTTGAAAATATTTATTAATGTTTTGATTCATAACATGCAAAGTTAAAAATCAAACCAACTGAATATACTACTATTTTAAAAAGCCCAAATAGTTTGTTCTTCTAAAAAAAGCTCCTCTCCCCCAAACTTTATATATAAAATTTACACATTTACAAAATACTGTGTACTCAAACAATTAGTTGAAATGGAATTTATTTTTATTTATTTAATTTTTATGTGTAACCAAATGAGTGGAGCGCACCCGTGCCAACTGTGGACTGGCCATCTGCAGATTTCAGCTTCTGTGGATGGCAAAACCCACTTTTTAAAATGGGCACACATGTGCATGCGCCCACTGAAAACAATGGGATTTGAGCATCCTCGTTTTTTGCTATCCGTGGGATGTGTGTCCAGAATGGATTCCCCACGAATACCAAGGGACTATTTTCCTGAAGATTGTGGAATCTCTTTGGTTTTGCTAGTTGATGTGGAGCAAGCAAGCAAGCAAAATAAATAAATAAATAATAACAATTAAAAAACAGGAAAAAAATCTATATTAGTAATAAATAAAAATTATATTTCATCTTCACAGTATCAAATACACATAAAGCACCATAAAAACAATTTGAGGGGAGGGGAAGTGTGTGGAAGAAATGAGGAACTAAGATGCAATGAATAGGCATGGCATTTAATCATACTCCATTTCCGAGCTCTGGGCTATATCCACACTGTAGAAATATGGTGGAGAGGAGAAGGCAAAACCTTGCCCATCCTAGTAGACTCAGGGGAAAGCAAACTATTGAAGCCTCTACTAGTTTATTTGCTTTTCCTCATTAATAACTTTCACCATCTTGACCACCTCTGATTGTGCTTGGCCACACGTGTCCCAGTTTTTTATCCCTGAAATGTTGGAGGGTAGATTTTATTGGAGCTTGTCTGAAGGTCCTACGAGAGTGGCATAGTGGAGCCAACACAAAACTTTCAGTCCTGTCAAGTTGTTGTACCAGTTACTAAATGGGTGGCAAGTACTGAGATGAGCTGATTCCCTCTCACCTCTGCTCCTGAATCTTTCTTGCAAGGATCTGTGTGGATTTTGTGTTCCAACATATGGTAATAAACAAACAAACAAACAAACTTTATACATTTTTATTGTTTCCATGAGGAATTAAAAAAAAAACACTCATAGAGAATCATAGAATTTTAAAATTGGAAGAGACCACAAGGGCCATCCAGTCCAACCCCTTGCCATGCAGGAACTCTCCATCAAAGCATCCCTGACAGATGGCCATCCTGCCTCTGCTTAAAGACCTCTAAGGAAGGAGATTCCACGACACATCGAGGGAGTGTGTTCCATTGTCGAACAGCCCTTACTGTCAGGAAGTTCCTCCTAATGTCTAGGTGGAATCTCTTTTCCTGTTGCTTGCATCCATTGTTCCTGGTCCTAGTCTCTGGAGCAGCAGAAAACAAGCTTGCTCCCTCTTCAATATGACATTCCTTCAAATAATAGGGCTATCATATCACCTCTTAACCTTCTCTTCTTCAGGCTAAAAATCCCCAGCTTCCCAAGTCATTCCTTATAGGGCATGGTTTACAGACCCTTCACCATTTTGGTGGCCCTTCTTTGGACATGCCCCAACTTGCCAACATCCTTCTTAAATTGTGGTGACCAGAACTGGACACAATACTCCAGGTGGGTCCCAAACAAAGCAGAATACAGTGGCATTATTACTTCCCTTGATCTAGACACTATACTTCTATTGATGCAGCCTAAAATTGCATTGGCCTTTTTAGCTGCCGCATCACACTGTTGACTCGTGTTCAACTTGGACTCCTAGATCCCTTTTACACGTAGTCTTGTTAAGCCAGGTGTCCCCCATTCTATATCTATGCATTTTATTTTTCCACCCTAAGTGCAGTACCTTACATTTCTCCTTGTTGGATATCATTTTGTTAGCTTGGGCCCAGCTTTCCAGTTTATTCATGTCCTTTTGAATTTTGATCCTCTCCTCTGGGGTGTTCGTTACTCCTTCTAATTTGGTGTCATCCGCAAATTTGATAAGTATGCCCCCAATTCTGTCATCCAAGTCATTGAATAGCACTGGGCCTAGGAGACAACCTTCTTCAGCCCATCTCCTTGGATTCATGTTTTTACTTTTGTGGAAATGATAATAATATCAAAAACTCATAGGGACAACCATGAGCTTCCCTGATAAATCCAGCTTTCCCAGAGTTACAGAATATTGTGTTGCCTCCTTAATCTTCCTCCTAAGAAAGATGAGAGGTGATAGTGGTATTGAATCGATCTTAAATGCAGGAATCTAAAACTGAAATTGTTCCAAATGATTGTTATTTGTAGATGACAAATGATAACTCTAACTGGGTTTCTTCTTCAGGATCGCTGGTGAGACTTCAAAGAGAATATGCTGGGTATAATGAATGGCTTTCACTCTCTGCTGATCCACTAAAGAAGCAGGATTTATACCATACGAGCGCTACTGGGAGTAAATTCATACCTTTCAAAGTTCAGTTTTTGTCCCTCGATTGTAGTCCATTTGAGCTATAGCTTTCTTGCACAAGGAGCAATTTTGGAAGGCAATCCAGGATCCCCACACACATTTCCCTGCATCCTTATTTGGCTGTTTCCTGGGAGTCTGTTATCATTTTCCTCTACCCTGCATTTCCATTTCTGCTTTTTAATTTGTGACGTTCCTTCAACATAGGAATGTATTGCATGGCTTAAAAACCATGCTTCATTGAAGTCTCTTTCAGGATAAAGTTGGGTATTGCCACACACAAAATGCTGCCGATGTTGTGGCCCAGCTGAATCCCGGCTAACTTCCGGCTAGAAGCTGCACTCAGCTAGCCTCTTTGGCAAAGCCGGGAGCTTCCCAATTTTGAAATCTTCCAGCTGAGCATGGCTTTTAGATGGAAGTTAGCTGGCATTCAACCAGGAGGCAGCAGCAGCATTTTGTGTGTGATAATACCCGACTTTATCCCAAAAAAGACTTCAACGTGGTAGGGGTAAGTTGGGTTTCTAAGCCATGTGATAAACTCCTGTATTCTATATATTTTATACTTTATACAACCTCTGAAGATACCAGCCGCAGTTGCAGGCAAAACGTCAGGAGCACGTTGTTCCAGAACATGGCCAAACAGTCCGAGAAACCCACAGAAAACGATTCCTTCAACACATTCCAATGGGCTCCCTTGCTGCTGTACTGGTATAGTGGTTGAGTGCTATAGATTTTTTTGAAAACCAAAAGTAAGAATTGAGGAGATTGTGGCTACCCTCAAAGACAGCTTTATCCAAGTCCTTTTTCCTCCCCTACCAGAAACAAAATTATAATGGGTAATCTTGGCTGCTATACAACCCAGTCACATTCACATGATGCCTATACTGGGATTCTTGTGAAACCCCACATAGATTAATTGTGTGATTTTGGCTGACGATTTGATAATTTTGGTGGTAAAAAACAAAACTAGAATTATACCTGAAGAAGATAGAACAGCAGTAATTTATTTATTTATTTATTTCATTTGTATGCCATTTTTAATCCACCTCCATTCCATTACAAAAACCTTGTGTGAATATTATCTCTGTTTTTATTCAATGCTAAATGCAGAGAAGGAAGCCACAAATCCTTTTCTTCTTTACTTGGAAGAAAGCAATTGCCAAGGGCTGATTTCCAAGCTAGCAAGCTGGCTGCATATAATGGTCATCCACAACAACCACTCCTTTTATATGAATCCTTTCTTTTTGGAAGTTAGGTTCAACTTTTCTCCATGATACGAGTCTCCCCTCTTCTCGGGTTGTTTTTCCCCCAACCGCCCCTGCCATCAGTCTATGGATTATACCTTTTAGAATTTAGAAAGAAATATTTTAGGTCATTTTTTCTGTACAGCATTTTCCAAACGCTTCCCCAAATTAAGAAAAAGAAAGAGAGAATTTTCCCTTAAGAAGTGACCCTAATATCTTAAGCTGTGTTCTTCACAGAATACAAAATCCATCCCAAATTTAGTTTAAAAATATTAAAATTAAAGGAAAATACATTTGATAAAGTAACATAGCACAATGGGTGGGCTCAAAACACCCAGCGTCTGGAGCACCTGCTTTTACTAAGCCAACAGAAAGAAAAAGGGTTAGGATGTTCACTTGGTTTCCCCATTTCCTTTAGTATTCTACCACTTCCTATTCCTTCTCTAGGTCTCTCCTCTAGTCTTAACCTCTTCCAGATAATAAGCAAAGATTGGAATAATTAAATAAACAGTGGATCTTCCTTCCCCTTTAGCTTATTATGGATATGCGGGGACCTGATATGGATGAAGTTTCCTTCTCTGTATAATTTTTCCAAAAGTACGTTCCCCTCCCTGCATGGGGTTGTTAAACTGAGGGAAAGGCTGCCAATGTGCAATATCCATGATGTCAACCAGAAGCTTGAAAGTTTAATATCATTATTCACGCAGAATAATTCTTTTGAAGGTTTCTGGGTCTGTTCAATGTTAAAATACTATTGCAAGCCAGTTTCTAACATCCTTTAACATGGGTTCTTCATATCACCAGAATAAAACTGTTGTCCTTTTTTCCTTCTCTATTATCCTCAAGCTCCAAAAAATGAAATGGGGTCCTGATTTTGGCCCTGCAACCTTTGTTCCAAGGTGGGGAGCAACAGTGACTCTTCCCTACGTTATGTCAGTACTTCCCATATCATTGCCTGTAGTGGAGACGGAGGGACTTCAAAATGTATCCAGTAATGAGTGGACATCTACAAGTCAGCTAATAGCCAACCCACTCTTACCTGCAAAACCATTTTTATAAGACAAGACAAGAGCAGAGATATTCAGTTATGCGCTCCTTTGGATTGAATGGAGACAAAGAGTCCAATCCCAATCGGTTGATTACCTGAAGACAAAAAATATAAATTTATAGAATTCATTAAACAGATGCCGAAAAATAAAGTAGGTGACGATCCTTTACTAGACCAAATTCTACATAATCAGACCAATAAGAGCACAGGCACTGTAGAATGTGCCCTACTTACCTCAAGCCTCTCAAATGTATACATTTTTTTAAAAAAATCAAGTAACCTATTCCTGCAGCCAGTTATACAATGAAGATCTGTGTGTGTGTGGGGGGGGGGTGTTTGTTTTGTTTTTTGGCTGGTTATATGGATTTTAGCACAACTCAGAAACTACACTTCACGCTTATCTCCCACTTGAGGTGTAGTTAAACATAATTTTTTGTGGGTTTTTCAGACTATGAGGCTGTTCTCTAGAAGAGTTTATTCCTGACATTTCACTGGCAGCTATCTGAAGTTCACCACCACGGTTTCTTCCTCAGGAGAAATCCCAGTGACAAATCCAGGAGGGGCACGCTTGGCCCACTCCCCCACTTTTTCTCTTGCCTGCTCCCCCACCCTCTGGCCCAGCTGCCAGCTGGCCCGATCCAGAAAGGTCTCCTGCATGGTGACAGCCTTCCCTGCCCTCCATCTTTCCTCTTGTGATGCCTCACCCAGCTGCTGCCTGGCCCGAACTGCTGGGGTCACCACTGAAGAAGTGAGGCAGCAGGAGGGGACAGAAAGGGCATGTGCTGCCCCTCCTCTTCTTTACCGCCTTGGACTTCTCCTCGCAGAGAGAGCCAGGGCAGCAGAGAAGAAGGGGCAGGCACATCAGTTGCACACCCCACAGCAGGAGAAGGGTCCAACCAGGTGTCACCCCTTTTCTGGTGTCGCCCAGTGTGGTCCATGCCCCTGCACCACCTTAGTGACACCACTGGCTGTATTACATCAGGCGCCCTGTGAAGAGTTCATGAACAGCACAGGAAGAGTGAAGGAGCTCTTATTTCTCTTTCTAAGGGGCAGCTTTGGGCTGCATTGTGGGGCAGATGATATACGGGAAGTGTCAGTTTGAAGAACGGGACCCAGTTGTGAGAAAGCTAATACTACCATTTCATCAGGCCATGAAGGAGCTGGTAGTCATAGTGGACACTGATTCTTCGGCTTTCAGTGGCTACATGGTGAGTAATATTTAAAAACCTTTGAACACCCACATTTCTCCTTCTGTCTCTTATTAATTTTTATTTCAGATTTTTCTGTGTCTTGCATAAAAGTGCAGGAGTCTTAGCAATTAACATTAGATTTGGACCAAGTATTGAGGCGAGTATGTATCAATGTGCAAATGTGCAAGATATGTACTGGGGACATGGAGGAATGAAAATATAATAAAGAGCTGTGGTTTGCACCCAGATGCACAGAGGCAGTGCTTTTCCGGTCTAAGCAACAGACAAAGGAGAGGGTTTTGGACTGTGGTTCTTATAGCCCTGAACTACTGAATATGAGTAATCACATTTTTCTTTCCATAGGACACTATGAAGCTCCCTAAGACAACACCTGAGGAGTTCAATTTATTTCTTTGAATTGTTTTGTAAGTATCTGTCTACACAGCAAACAACATTGTGTCAAGAATGAGAGCCAGACACCCATATACCACAATCAGTCATATACAACAATTTTCATACAGAAGGGAGAGCTGCACTCATTGCGGATCCCTTTCCAATTCATTTTACCATAGTCTCTGGGATCGGCCTGTCCCCCAGCTCACCCAGAGCCATCTACACACCATTTGTGAGAATGAGGAAGAGGTTAGTCATTGAGACTTCACCCCACAATTTTCCCAAAACAGGTAAGTGTTTCTCAGAAGCCCCTTGCCCCCCATTCCAGGCCATTCCTCCCTCCCTCCCTCCCCTAAAACTGAATTAAACAGTCAAATATTAAAATATCTAAAGTAAAAAATTCCAGCTAAGATAAACAACAAGGAATTGGGCAAAGGCGCAACCCAGATCTGACTACCCGCCTGGAGAAGATGAACTATCACACAGAAATCCACCTTGTATTTAGTGAATTTCTCCTCAACACTTATGGCATCCTAAAGCAAAGGCCTGACCTGAGCTCCAATCCCTTGCACAATAACCCTGCTGACCTCACGAAGGGGGTGACTGACATTGTCCCATCCAAATTCCTTGGAGATACCTTACTGCTGCTGAACTGTTTGTGCGAACTTTCAAAAGAAGACAACAAGGCCCTTTGTGCTTGGCAGGGCCTTCTGCTGTTCTTACCCTCAGATGTCTAATAGAAAGAACACACTGGCACAGCATAAAGGATACCTGCCAAAAATGGGAGTGGAGTAGTGTGTACGTTTTTTGTATCAAGCTGTGTCTGACTGGTTGTTCTGTTTCATATAGTTTGGATAACTGTATTGTTTTTTAAAGTGATAACTATTTTTATATTTGAATTGTTGCTAGTTGCTACAAGCTGCTTGACGTAATTGTGTGAGTTAAATTTCAATGAAATAAAATTAAAATATTTGTTCGTTCCTCAGTTTACAAATATCAAATTGAATGCAGCATTGTTTATTTGTTTTATTAAGGAAAGAGAGAGGCCTCCTGGCTACTTTTCTCTCATTCCACTGAGATCACAGCTGGCCATGGTTTCTCTTGGTCTCTGAATGTGCTTCTGAAAGGCATTCATTCTCAGGAGCCAAAACCCTCTGAAATTTCTCTCTTGAAAAAAAAAACTGACATGGGTGATTAGACACTTCTCATGCCTGTATGTTTTGTATTGATGTTGCAAAGAGCCCTCATATTCTCTCCTCCACATTTCCTTTCCATGCTTTTGTACTATATCTGGGTGTGTTCCAATTTCCCAAAAGGCAGAAGAATGGCTGGAGCCAAACAGCTGGAGATCTGCCAGATATATCTATTCTGATGATGACAGCTTTGCAAGTCTGCAGAGGGAATGGAGAAATCTCAAAAGTCAAATCAGGAACTGGATAGGTGGCGAATCTGATTTGATTTTTGTTTTGCTTTGTAGTTTTTGTGCACTTCCAGAGATACTCCCTTTCCATGCCAGTTGCTGGTGTAAATTTAGTTGCCGAGTCCACCCAAGTTTTCGTCCCTTGCTTTTTTTACAAATCCAAGTGTGATCACATTGGGATTATTCTGTATAACTGAATCTTGCACAGCATCTTGCAAAGGATGGTGGAGAGCTAACTTTTTATTCAAGCAAGCCTTTGGAAACAAATTGTTAACAAGAGAAGGGGTTGTTGTTTTTATTAAAAATGATGCTTCCCATTTTTAAATGGTTTTCATCTGTTGTTAGTATAAAACAGGTTGAGCACTTTTTATCTGGGATACCAAAACCCAAAATATTCCAAAATCCAAAATTGTCCATATGGGTAAGTGAGAAAATGACACCTTTGTTTTCTGATAATTCAGTGTAAACAAACTTCATTTCATGCACTAAATTATTAGCTGTCTTGGCTCCTGGCCTGGGAGAAAAGCAGCATATAAACTAACTAACTAACTAACTAACTAATATAATGTGCATAAAATTACCTTCAGGCTATGTGTAGAAGGTGTAAATAAAACATAAATGAATATCACATTTACACTTGAGCCCCATTTCCAAGATATCTTATTATGTTGAAGCAATCATTTCAAAATCTGAACAACTTCAAAATTGAAAACAATTCTAGTGCCAAGCATTTTGGATAAAGAAGACTCAACTTGTAATAATCATAATTTTATTTCTATGTTGCCTTTCTCATGGTGTGGGAGCCAGCTTTTCCAATATCTGATAAAAATAATTGCTTTGTTTCAATTATATATGGAGTGGGATCCAAGGTGGTTCACCAAAAGAGTCAGGTAAAAACAGTGAAATTTTAAAAAGCAGTTGAAACCATCCTATCCCATGTAATTGGACCTCATGGAGAAGTGATCAGATAGGACCAAGTTGAATGGAATGTTTGTTTGGTTTCCAAGGAGATGATTGAGAATCTTGGCCAAGGTGGGAGTTGGGTCCGTTGAGGTTGAGTGGAGGTTGATACTGTAGGTGGAGAGATCTCAAGAGACTGAAGACACAGCATTCATTTGGTTCAAGACTTCTACATCATTTACACAGTACTGTTGGCTTCTCTCCCTATTCGTTGTAAGTGCTTTCAATCCTATCTTTGTTTAAATGGAACCTACTACTGCTTTGTGAAGGCATCACTTTAAACAAGGTGGACCTCTTGAGCTCACCTGATAGCAACCTTCTTATTCATTTATGCATTAGTTATGTTATTAGTTGAACTGTATGGTTATGTGATTTCTTAAATTTCTTCTCATCTTTCTCCCATGATTGAGTCTCAAGGTGGTTTAGAACACAAAATATAGAATGAACAAAAGCATTTTAAAGGAAACATGCTAGTAGAAGAAAAGGATAATACTATTTCTTTGGTTGGCAGTTACTTCTCAAAGATCTGCAAAGGACAATCTACAAATGTTAACTGGGAGGGAAAGAGGAAATTGGAGGACAATGGCTTACAGAGATATCATATTGGTAACAGAAGTGGGTGGTTCCCATGTTAATGGGATGGTGAATCTGCTATCACTTTTAGTCTGAACTGTCTGTGGTGCTGACTCTATCTTGGAACTGGACTCCAGCAGCGTGGACTAAAACCTGGAGGAAATTCAATGCCCCAATAACATGGAAGTCACAGCCTGTCACACTGTGCATGAGCTGTGCGAAATGGAGTTTTTGTTTTCTTTTTGTCTGTCCTGAATTTCCCAGCTCCATTACATGACCCCAAGATCAAGTAATAAGAGAGTATGAGAAAACTGTATAGCATTTCACTTTCTCCACCCCATGCAGAAATGTATGCAACTCTTTCATGGCCACACTTATGAAAAGGTTTTGCCTTTAAAAGACACAATGGTTGTAATTTTTCACAGAAGACATATTATTTGGGAGGCAACTATAGAAAAATCCTACCACGAAGGTGCCTCAAATTTGTTTTCCTAGGAATATAGGCTGGCGGATTTTTTTCACCCACAATTATACAGTGGAGGTGGCCTACACCACCATTGTGGAGGTTGATTGTTGACCTTTTCCAAGGATAGAATCCAATTTCCATCAAGCCTGCAGGTGTCCTCTTTTCAGAATTTAAAGGGGACATTGCAAGAATAGAGAGGCAAGGTAGTATAGTGGTTTGAATGCAAATGAGGACAGGTATTTCTCTTATACCATGTAGCAAATGAGACCTGGGAAGCTAAGCAGTGGAATAGCGCTGTCTGCAAGCCATTTTGCTCACTCTTCTTGGCTCCTGAAGGCTCTGACCAATTATAAAATGAAGAGGAGGCACGAGGAATCCTCGCTTTCAAAGAGGAAGGAGGGGGACTGCATAGCTGACAAAAGGCGAAAGGAAGATGAGACCCAAATCAGGAGGTTGGTACTAAATCCAAGGGCCTGTGGCAGAAGTGCTGGGTTCTTTCTTTATTTCTCCCTTATTCCAGCACCTCTGTCAGGGTCCAATGCACCCTGAACTCATATACAAATATTACAATGCTAATAAATAGTCTGCTAGCAGCTTTGCAAGAGGTATTGTGATTTAATTCTAAGGGAGTTGCAGGTTTCCCCTTAGTGTATTCCTGGCAGATGTAACAGAGACATTGTAATATCAGCTGGCACTTCTAGTTGAACAACCTCTTCAGGGTCACAGTTTGTCCCACCTTTCTTAGAAGAGAGGCAGATAGATCACAAGTGAGCTGATGGGTCCATCCATACTAACTAGCCATGGCTTCAGACTGTCTTAGCCCTACAACCAACTGTCTAATTAAAAATAAGAATTGTAAGCCTCTCCGATAACTTTTAGCAGGGTATACTCTAATGCTCTAATAAATAAATAAATAATAAACCAATGTGGTCTAGTGTTTGAATGTTGGACTATGGCTCTAAAGAATCAATTCCCAGTTCAGAGGTTCAGTTTCCAATTCAGCCATGAAATCCACTGGGGGACCTTAGGAGAGTGAGGCTCTCTCAGCCTCAGATGATGGCAATGGCAAAGCCCCAAAGCAGCTTGCCAGGAAAAGATTGTAATAGGTTTTACTTTGTATCACCATGAGTCGGAAAAATCTTAAAGGCACACAACAACAACAACAACAACAACTACAGCTGGAAAGTTGTTCTGGATAGAAACTGGGAAACAGCAAGATTTGAGATGTGAACCTCCTGTGGATTCCTGAGATTTGCAGTTTAAGGAGGCTTTACAGTTTTAGAGCTGAGGATACTAAATTTGCTTTTTAAAACTGCCATCCCATGATTCCATGGGAAGGAAAGCATAAGTCAGCTAATCATTGTGTCTTTAGTTCTCCCAAAGAGTTTTAGAAGAAATAGAAGCAACCTTTTATTTACTTTTGGTATGTTGGGAAACCAGAGGTGCAATCCAGCATCCAGGGTGGGATGTTTGACTCTCTTGCAATGGTTGTTGTTTACTTAGGAGTTTTGAAGAGGCAGATAAGCCTGCATGGATAAGCTGCAGGTGATAGGACTATTCAGTGCTCTATCTTAGGCCACTAAGCATCCTGCTTTATTCCGTTCCCATCTCCAGTCTCCAGTCCCTTGCCAGTGATGAAGAGCCCATGGAGATCGAACTGGCGGGGCCTCTTCAGGATGGGACATCAACCAACAAGGTACAGGAGAAGCCTCGTGCACTTTACGTGGTGTTTTAGGATTAGGCAGCATGTTTGAATCTGCTTGTCTTGCAAAGACAGTTATTCTTCCCCACCTGGAATTATCCTTAAAGAAAGGGAAGTCAGGGCAGTATCGATGCAGTGATGATGCAAAACTGTCAGCTTGATGTGGAACCTGCCAGGGGAAACCGAACTCTAGTTTTGCAATCTGATTAGCAACCAATTCTGTTTTTAAACACACTGCATAGTACAGTGCCTTTGAGCCACCCTGAGTAGAAAAAGACTTGAAGGTACACCCCAATAGCATTGTAAGAATATCATAATTCCATGAGTCCAGGTATTTCTCTTATGCCATGAAGCAAAGATACCTGGCAGGATAAGCAGTAGAATAGCATCTTCTGCAAGCCATTTTGCTCACTCTTCTTGGCTCCTGGAGGCTCTGACCAGGAATAATCTGAAGAGGAGGCGACAGGAATCCTTGCTTTCCAAAAGAAAGTTGGACTACTGTCTTACGGTTAAAAAGCTCAAGGAAGAAGAGACGGCCAAGAACACCCAAATCAGGAGATTGGTACTAAATCCAAGGGCCTGTGGCAGAGGTGCTGGGTTCTTTCTTTATTTCTCCCTAATTCCAGCATCTCTGTCAGGATCCAATGTATCCTGAACTCATCCTGTTAATTAAAAATATTATCATGCTAAAAAAAAATCTCAAAGCAGCTTTGCATGAGGTATTGTGATTTAATTCTAAGGGAGTTGCAGGTTTCCCCACAGTGTATTCCTGGCAGATGTAACACAGACATTGTAATATCAGCTGGCAGTTGAGTTCAACAACCTCTTCAGGACCACAGTTTGTTCCGACTTTCTTAGATGTGAGGCAGATAGATCACGAATGAGCTGGTGGGTCCATCCATACTACCGAGCAATGGCTTCAGTCTGTCATAGCCCTACAACCGTCTAATTAAAAATAAGAATTGTAATCCTCTCTCATAACTTTTAAGGCTGAAGAGCGGGGTATAAATATTCTAATAAATTAATAATAATAAACAACCAATGTGGTCTAGTGTTTGAATGTTGGACTATAACTCTGAAGAGTCAATTTCCAGTTCAGAGGTTCAATTCCCAATTCAGCCACGAAATCCACTGGGTGACCTTGGGTGAGTGAGGCTCTCTCAGCCTCAGATGATGGCAATGGCAAAGCCCCAAAGAAGCTTGCCAGGAAAACCTTGTGATAGGTTTTACTTAGCATCACCATAAGTCACAAAAATCTTGAACGCACAGAACAATAATAACAACTACAGCTGGAAAGTTGTTCTGGATAGAATATGGGGAAAATCAAGATTTAAGATGTGAACTTCCTGTTGATTCCTGAGATTTCCAGTTTAGGGAGGCTTTAGAGTTTTAGGGCTGAGGATTCTAAATTTACTTTGTAAAACTGCCATCCCATGAATCCATGGGAAGGAAAGCAAAGAAGGTCAGCTAATCATTGTGTCTTCAGTTCACCCCAAGAGTTTTAGAATAAATAGAAGCAACCTTTTATTTACTTCTGTTTTGTTCGGAAACCAGGGATGCAATCCAGCATTCGGGGTGGGATGTTTGACTTTCTTGCAATGGTTGTTGTTTACTTAGGAGTTTTGAAGAGGCAGATAAGCCTGCATGGATAGGCTGCAGGTGATAGGCCTATTCAGTGCTCTATCACAGGCCACTAAGCACCCTGCTTGATTTCTTTCCCATCTCCAGTCCGTTGCCAGTGATGAAGAGCCTATGGAAATAGAACTGGCGGGGCCTCTTCAGGATGGGACATCAACCAACAAGGTACAGGAGAAGCCTCATGCACTTTCCGTGGTGTTTTAGAATTGGGCAGCATGTTTGAATCTGCTTGTCTTGCAAAGACAGTTATTCTTCCCCACCTGGAATTATCCTTAAAGAAAGGGAAGTCAGGGCAGTATCAATGCAGTGATGATGCAAAACTGTCAGCTTGATGTGGAACCTGCCAGGGGAAACTGAACTCTAGTTTTGAAATCTGATTAGCAACCAATTCTGTTTTTAAACACACTGCATAGAATAGTGCCTTTCAGCCACCCTGACTAGAAAAAGACTTGAAGGCACACCCCAATAACATTGTAAGAATATCATAATTCCATGAGTCCAGGTATTTCTCTTATGCCATGAAGCAAAGATACCTGGCAGGATAAGCAGTAGAATAGCATCTTCTGCAAGCCATTTTGCTCACTCTTCTTGGCTCCTGGAGGCTCTGACCAGGAATAATCTGAAGAGGAGGCGACAGGAATCCTCGCTTTCCAAAAGAAAGTTGGACTACTGTCTTACGGTTAAAAAGCTCAAGGAAGAAGAGACAGCCAAGAACACCCAAATCAGGAGATTGGTACTAAATCCAAGGGCCTGTGGCAGAGGTGCTGGGTTCTTTCTTTATTTCTCCCTTATTCCAGCATCTCTGTCAGGATCCAATGTACCCTGAACTCATCCTGTTAATATAAAATATTATCATGCTAAAAAAAAATCTCAAAGCAGCTTTGCATGAGGTATTGTGATTTAATTCTAAGGGAGTTGCAGGTTTCCCCATAGTGTATTCCTGGCAGATGTAACACAGACATTGTAATATCAACTGGCAGTTGAAGTTCAACAACCTCTTCAGGACCACAGTTTGTTCTGACTTTCTTAGAAGTGAGGCAGATAGATCACGAATGAGCTGGTGGGTCCATCCATATTACCTAGCAATGGCTTCAGTCTGTCATAGCCCTACAACCGTCTAATTAAAAATAAGAATTGTAATCCTCTCTCATAACTTTTAAGGCTGAAGAGCGGGGTATAAATATTCTAATAAATTAATAATAATAATAAACCAATGTGGTCTAGTGTTTGAATGTTGGACTATAACTCTGAAGAGTCAATTCCCAGTTCAGAGGTTCAATTCCCAATTCAGCCACGAAATCCACTGGGTGACCTTGGGTGAGTGAGGCTCTCTCAGCCTCAGATGATGGCAATGGCAAAGCCCCAAAGAAGCTTGCCAGGAAAACCTTGTGATAGGTTTTACTTAGCATCACCATAAGTCACAAAAATCTTGAACGCACAGAACAATAATAACAACTACAGCTGGAGAGTTTTTCTGGATAGAAATTAGGGAAAAGGCAAGATTTAAGATGTGAACCTCCTGTTGATTCCTGAGATTTCCAGTTTAGGGAGGCTTTAGCGTTTTAGGGCTAAGCATTCTAAATGTGCTTTGTAAAACTGCCATTCCATGAATCCATGGGAAGGAAAGCATAGATGGTCAGCTAATCATTGTGTCTTCAGTTCACCCCAAGAGTTTTAGAATAAATAGAAGCAACCTTTTATTTACTTCTGTTTTGTTCGGAAACCAGAGATGCGATCCAGCATTCGGGGTGGGATGTTTGACTTTCTTGCAATAATTGTTGTTTACTTAGGAGTTTTGAAGAGGCAGATAAGCCTGCATGGATAGGCTGCAGGAGATCTGACTATTCAGTGCTCTATCACAGGCCACTAAGCATCCTGCTTGATTTCTTTCCCATCTCCAGTCCGTTGCCAGTGATGAAGAGCCAATGGAGGTAGAACTGGCGGGGCCTCTTCAGGATGGAACATCAACCAACAAGGTACAGGAGAAGCCTCGTGCACTTTACGTGGTGTTTTAGGATTAGGCAGCATGTTTGAATCTGCTTGTCTTGCAAAGACAGTTATTCTTCCCCACCTGGAATTATCCTTAAAGAAAGGGAAGTCAGGGCAGTATCAATGCAGTGATGATGCAAAACTGTCAGCTTGATGTGGGGAGCTTTTGAGGGAAACCAAACTCTAGTTTTGCAATCTGATTAGCAACCAATTCTGTTTTTAAACACACTGCATAGAACAGTGCCTTCGATCCACCCTGAGTAGGAAAAGACTTGAAGGCACACCCCAATAGCATTGTAAGAATATCATAATTCCATGAGTAAAGGTATTTCTCTTATGCCATGAACCAAAGATACCTGGCAGGATAAGCAGTGGAAGAGCACCTTCTTCAAGCCATTTTGCTCACTCTTCTTGGCTCCTGCAGGCTCTGACCAATAATAAAATGAAGAGAAGGCGGGAGGAATCCTTTCAATCTAGGAGGAATATGGAGGTCTCCCTTCATACTAAGAGGCCAAAGAGAAAATGAAGCATCCAGGTGGAAGGACAACTGCAGAAATTGAGAGGTTGGTACTAAATCCAAGGGCCCATGGCAGAGGTGCTGGATTCTTTCTTTTTCTCCCTTACTCCAGCATCTCTGTAAGGATCCAATGTCTCCTTAACTCATCCATTTTATTAAAAAGATAATGACGCTAACAAAAAGACTCAAAGCACCTTTGCACAGTGTGATGTGGTAAAATTCTAAGGGAATTGCAGGCTCCACCATAGTATATTCCAGGCAGATGTAACCCACCCATTGTAATAACAGCTGGGAGTTGTAGTCTAACAACCTCTTCAGGGCCACAGTCTGCCCCACCTGTCTTAGAAGAGAGGTAGATAGATCATGAGTCAACTGATGGGTCCATCTTTCCTGACTAGCCATGGCTTCATAATGTACTAGCCCTACAGCCAATGTAATATAGTGTTTGAATGTTGGACTATGACTCTGTAGACCAAGGTCCAATTCCCAATTCAGCCTTGAAACCCACTGGGTGATCTTGGGCACGTCACATTCTTTCAGTCCTTGAATGATGACAATGGCCAAGCCCCTCTGAAAAACTTGCCAGGAAAACCTCATGACAGGTTCTTCTTAGGATCATCCTAAGTCAGAAATGTCTTGAAGGCACATAACAACAGCAACAACTGCTACAGCTTGAGAGAAGTTAAGGGTAGAAATTGGAAAACTGCAGGATCTGAGGTGGCAACATCCTAGGAAATCCTGGGATTTGCAGTTTAGGGAGGCTTTAATGTTTTATGGCTTTGATTCTAAATGTGCTTTGTTAAACTGTCAGTCCCAAGATTCCATGGGAAGTCGCTCTTCTATTTTTCCTGGTTATCTTGAACTGTGTAATAGAAGAAGTCCCTTGGACCCATTGAATCAAATAGGCATGGGTTTGCTGGAAATCTCTGATAGCTCTTGCCATCTTTTTGTTTTAATCTCATATTAATCTTTATTAAGGCCTATACAAAGTTTGGAGTTCCCTTGGAGCGGTAAGGACCTTTGGGTTTTTTGGAGACCCTAGGAATCTGGTTTCATTAGGAACGGCTGTTAAACCTACTGTTGTGATTGTAACATTTACTTTTATTCCCCTCCCCCGCACCCCCAAAAAAGTGCTCTGGGCAATTTACAAATGTAGGGAGGAATCCCATCACCATTCTGCTCCAGCATTACATTTCAGATGAGCTGATTTTCCTGCCTCCTTAGCTGTCCAAGACAGAAGGCAGGTTTAAAATAATTCCTCCCATCGTCCCTCCCACCCTTCACTGGTTAATGTATAGCCCCAGAAAGGCCATGCACTCCAACCACCTGCCATGCAGGAACTCTCAGTCAACGCATCCGGCACAGATTAAAGTCTTACAAGGAAGGAGACTCCACCACACTCTGAAGGAGTGTGCTCCACTGGAACAAGGCTGCTTTTGGGCCTGGGGATGGGGGTTCCTCTCAAAGGAGTGAAAAATGAACATGCCACATTTGGATGTAAAAGACATAGTAAATGTATGTTATATAATAAAATGGTGGTCTGCCTGGTTACAATGCCAGTGTAAGCTATGATCAGCAACCAGAATTCAGCAGTCTAGGGCTCCTGCCACACTGAGCAATGAATGCAGTAAGATTTCACTTTTTCAGTTTGTTATGGCACAATCCTATGCAGACCTGGCATTTGTAGTTTGTTGCAGCACCAGAGGTCTCGGCCACAGAAGGCTAAATGTCTCACAAAACTATAAATCCCAGAATCCCATAGCATTGAGCCCTGGCAATTAAAGTGGTGTCAAACTGCACTAATTCTGCAGTGCAGATGCAGCCTGAGTGAATATACTCCATTTCACAGTATGAAATGATCCATCGATTTGGTAGGAAAAATGGCCAGATCTTGGTAAAAAGCCACGGCAACTTTTAAGTTAGGTAATGTGGCCCTGGCTTCATAAATAGTGGAAGAAGGCCATTTCATGGCTCATGTATTAGCCCATGCTGGCCCTATGTGGCTGCTGCTTATATTCTGCTTTGGGTGTGGACGAGGCTGCAACAAGGTGGATGGAGAGACAGTCATTTTTCACCATAGTTTGGAGCATTCTAATTTTTTAAAAAATAATTGTAACTTAACAGTCTAGTTACTTCATAGAAACAAGAAAGTGTTGTTACATAGAAACAACTGTTATTATGAGGGTAACAAACTGTGGAAATTACAACATGGGACTATAATTATTAATAATACTTTTTTTAAAATCAAACTTGTAAGTTCTGTTTTACAAGTGAGGCCATATACCCACATTACAACACAAAATAGCTAAAACTATTCAGCAAGGGTAAGAAGCCATGTACAGAAAGGATATTATGATCTGCCCACAACTCCTTCACATCTCAATAGCTATTTCAAACACTTTGTTTTCTGGATCTTCTTCTTGTTGTAGTCCTCCCAGCTTCAGAGGGAGTAAATTACCAAACATATAATCCATTCATAGAACTGAAATAACATTTTGACTAAAAGCTTATTTCAAGCACAGAAGGAGATTACATTCTAATGTAACATAATAGTAAAACATGTATTTTCAATCCCACACCAAAAAATATGGCTGACTAGGGTGACTTAGAACAAAGAAATAATCGAGTATTGAAGCATAAAGACCCAAGATGCTTTTTTTTTTTTTTTTTTTTGAAGCATAACCAAAAGCTTTTTTTTTCCCCAGGAGCTGAAACAGTGCCATAACTGGACACAGTGTTGAAGGCAGGGCCTGACCAAAGTCGAACAGAGTGGCACTATTACTTTCCTTAATCTAATGACTATACTTCTATTGATGCAACCTAAAATTGCATTGGCCTTTTTAGGTGCCACGTGGCATTGTTGACTCATGTTCAACACGGATTGTATTAATATGTTCTCTCTAGGAATATCTCTGTCCTCCAAAGCAGCTCTCTTGTCAGCATGATCCAAAAGTTGCCCAGAAGGACAGGACCAAGAGATTCCTAGAGAGAAAAATCCACTAGGCTTTTCCAGCTCCTTCAGCACAACTCTATGTGGAACGTCTGGCAGATGTTGGTCACAGAATTACATTGGAAGACATAGTTGGGTGTTTTCTCAGTTGGAAATATAGCATTTTTATGACTTGCAGTTTTTCTACATTCACGGGGGTCCTGTGCCCTGTTATCAAGATTAGTTTTAGATCAAAATTTGGTGTGTGGATTTCCCTCCATGATCCCAATCTGACCTCTAAGGGATGTCAGCCATAATCCCCACAGCGGTTAGTGAGATAGGCAGAGGGCTTTGTCTCCCGAGACCCCGGCAAAAGGCAAGGGACCACTTTACTGCCATTTCAAAATGCCAGCCTGATTACAGTAGAGTCTCGATTATCCGACATAAACCGGACTAGCTGATGGTTGGATAACCAAAAATGTGGGATAATCCGGAAAAGCCTTTAAATCACAAAGGACCTTATCAGACGTTGGAAATTGGAAGTATAATCTAATGGCAATCCGAATGCAATCATGGGGTTTCACATTATTGCGAATTAACATATCTCACGCAATTTCAGGCAAAAGGGAAGTCATTCCAAACACAATCATTGGTTTCACGTTATTGCGAATTAAAGCATCTCACGCAATTTCGGGCAATGGGCGGTCATTTTCGGGTAATGGGAAGTCATTCCGAACGCATTCCGAAAGCAATAGGAATCCACATGAATTCAAATTGGCTCCATTAGCAATAAAGAGAAATTCCTGCTGTCTGATAAAGTCCTATGAATTGCAAAGGCATTGAAGTTTGATTGCAATAACAGTACAAGCGAATGTAAAGAAATCACTGATTAAGATTGTGATGTACAGTATAAATAGTACAGTCCTCTGAAAATTTAAAGAAATCACAGAAAATTTAAAGAAATCACAGCAGCCGTGACGTTGGATAATCCGGAATGTTAGATAACCGAAGGTTGGATCATTGAGACTCTAGTGTGAATCTGTCATGGCCTTTAGTCCAAAGTTTAATAGACTTTGGTGCTTTCCTTGTATTGGGTGTAGTACCTTTGCTAGTTCCTCAGATCAGATCAGAAGCTGGAGTGAATTTGCTGTCCTGCAAATATGGGGAGGGGAAATACAGGAAACCACCACCCTCCGTTCTTATGCTGCCCTCAGGTAGCTCAGTCAGTATCCAGAAGCCTTTTTCGCTGCTGTGCCCTCAAGTTTGCTACTAACTTCTCCTTTTCCATCCTCTTTGGTCTTGAAAGGAAGAGAAAGAGAAGGAGGAGTCCAAGCCTTCTGGGACCAGCCAGGATTCTTGAAGTCCCCCAGAGACCTCCTCAGAGTGTCCACCAGCCTCTTTATCATCACGAGCTGAGAGTAGAGTACTATATAGATGTGGTTGTTACGATTTTGTAGCTGTGTGTCTTATATATTTTGTTTTCAATATTAGCTCTAGCAGATTTTAGCTGTATTGTATTAACTTTATCCCTCTCGGAGTTTACTTCTTGCTCCTTTGTAGTAATAGCATTTTGTGTGTTTGTTACTTATTTTCTTTGTTTAATTTATATTTGGGACAACGCTTTGATAGTGTCCTAGTGTTTTCTTGTATAGATATGTTGTTTACAGACTAAATATGTTGTTTAAGGAGTTATTAAATTAGTTAAACTTACAGTTTTTTAAATTTTCTACACTGTAAAACAGCTGTACATTCGATTTTTCTCTGTTAAAATGTGAGGTAGACATTCTCACATATCTTGTGCCATTCTTGTTTGCTTGTTATATTTTTGGATGTTTGTTTATTTATATATTTCATAGAATCATAGAATCATAGAGTTGGAAGAGATCACAAGGGCCATCCATCCAACTCCCTGCAATGCACAAACTCCCAATCAAAGCATTCCTGAAAGATGGCCATTTATTTCTCTATTGATTTCTATGATTTTCCTTACGTTATTCTTTTAATTTCCTTTGTTTCTTTACAAGACATTGTTTTCTATTATTGCTTTTTATCTTTATTTCCTGACTGTTTCTTCAATAAATATATTTATATATATGAATTTCCTATTCTCTATCTCACTAGAGAGATATTTTTCTCTCTTTATTGAATATACAGTCATCCCTCCAGATTCGTGGGGGATCCGTTCTGGGTACCTCTGCGAATTCGACATTTCACGGACATTCAAGTCCCTTTCTCCCACCATCCCCTTCACTCTTTTCCATCCCCTGAGCTTTGCCTCGGGGGCTAGGAGGGGACCGTCCCTCAGTTTGGGCACACTGGGCCAGAGTGCAGGGTCTGTAATCTTCTCGCTGCCATCAAGCCACCCCTTTCCAGCCGGGCACATGTCCTGTCCTCTTCTGCCACAGTCCATGGCTGTCTGATTCCTTTCCCTCTCTCCCCTTCACCCCGAAGCTGGATCAGCTGAGCATCCTCCAAGGCAATGGGGGCAATGGGGCTGAAAGAGAGAGCAAGAGGGGACCCTCTACTCCCTCTCTCTGCCCCACTGCATTGAAGTAAGTTCAGCAGATCCAGTCCCACTGCGATGGGGCAGAGAGACAGAGAGAGAGAGAGCAAGGGAGGACCCTCTGTTCTCTCTCTCTCTCTGCCCCACGACCTTGGAGCAAGGTCAGATGATCCAGCCCCATTGCAATGGTACAGAGAGAGAGAGAGCAAGGGGGGGCCCTCTGCTCTCTCTATCTCTCTGCCCCACTGCCTTGGAGCAAGGTCAGATGATCCAGCCCCACTGCAATGGGGCAGAGAGAGAGAGAGCAAGGGGGGTCCTCTGCTCTCTCTCTCTGTCCCATTGCCATGGAGCAAGTTCAGTTCATCCAGCCCCATTGCAATGGGGCAGAGAGAGAGAGAGCAAAGGGGGACCCTCTTCTCCCTCTCTCTGCCCCATTGCCTTGGAGCATGCTCAACTGATCCAGCCCTATTGCAATGGAGCAGAGAGACAGAGCAAGGAGGGACCCATTGTTCCCTCTTTCTACCCCACCGCATTGGAGCAAGCTCAGCTCATCCAGTCCCATTGCGATGGGGCAGAGAGAGAGAGAGCAAATGGTTTCCCTTGCTATCTCTCTGTCTCTCTGCCCCATTGCCTTGGAGCAAGCTCAGCTGATCCAGCTTCAGGGTGACAAAGAGAGGGGGGAGGAAGCAGACAGCCATGGACTGTGGTGGAGGAAGGTGGAACATTGCCCGGCTGGAAAGGAGATCAGCGTGGTGGCTTACCGGCAGCGAGAAGATTACAGACCCTGGCAGCCCATGCCCTCTGGCTCAGTGCTCCCGGACTGAGGGAAAGTCCCCTCCTAGCCCTGGTGACGCAATGTATGTATGAGCCCTGGTGGCGCAGTGGTTAACCGCCTGTCCTGCAGCCACTCACTCAAAACCATAAGGTGGTGAGTTCAAGACCAGAAAAAGGGCTCAAGCTCGACTCAGGCTTGCATCCTTCCAAGGTCGCTAATATGAGTACCCAGATTGTTGGGGGCAAGTAGCTTACAGTTGTAAACCGCTTAGACACTCCTTAGGCGGTATGAAGCGGTATACAAATGAAGCTGTTTGTTTTGTTTTTGTTTAGCCCCCGGGGCAAAGCTAGGCTGGGGGTGCAAAGGAAGGAGGATAGAAAGGAATGGGCGGAAGGGGTAGCTGGAAAACTTATGAATAATCAATACCGCGAATACCAAAACTGTGAATTCGGAGGGATGACTGCAATCCATCCTTTGTCTCTATAGCAATACCCACAAGTTTATATGTCCACTCTATATATTCTCTGAAAATTACATTGTAATTTTATAAATTCATAATGAATTATTATCAGTTTTTACCAATTGTAAAAATATAATTATAACATAATTATATGTTTTTACCAATTGTACATTTGTACATTGTTATTTCATATGTCTTTAATAAATTTATTTTTTTAAAAAAAAATCATAATATAGCCCAGTTTCATCTATTTGTTGAGTTCATCTTTTTTAAACTTTTAACTTTTTAACTTTATATAGAAATATCTAAGTTGCATTAACTTAACTTCTTCTAATCTATGAGAATTCAATTTCCCCACTTCTCCTTTAGGAGATTCATCACTTTATTCCACTCTTCCATTATTTTGTTTTCTTCTTTACTTTGTAGGAATCTGGTCAACTTATCCATTTCAATGGCCTCTAGTCCTCTATTTCTGGAATTTTAGGTTCTTTCCAGTCTGTAGCATGATTGGATGATGGTGAATTCTAGCTGTCCCCAGCATTTAAAAGATATTTTTTGCTTCTTTTTTTCCCCTTATACTATTTTTTCTTTAACTATATTCAACAGAAATAGTTCAGGGCAAAATTTTAAATTAACTTGTTAAACTTTAGATATAATTTGGTATATTTTCCCCAATATTTCCTTGCTTTCGTATTGAGCCACAAGAGATGGAGTAATATACCATCTATAGTATATTTTATAATAGTTTTCTCTCAAAGTTTGACAAGCTGTGTATCTGATCTGTGTATCTATTTTTCCCCATTGCTCCAGCTCTATTGGATATCCTAAATCCATTGCCCATTTTACCATGTTTTCCTTTATAATTTCCAGTTCCATTACATATTTCACCAAGATTTTATACAAAACTGAAACCAATGATCTTTTTTCCCAGATTAATAACTTGGCTATTTCTGATGTTATTACTTCAATTCCTATATTTTTAATGTCAAGTAAACATCTGGCTCTCATTTGTCCATATAGAAACCAATTACAAGATGTCCCTTCTTTATATCTTCTAAGGTCTTCAAGTTTACATTATCTCCTTGCTGTGTAAAAGGCCCTTATAAACAAACCAGTTTTCATTTTACCATGGATCTGACCTATAAAGAGCTTCATGTGGCGATACCCATGTCAGGATTTTTATTTATTTACATATTTATTTGGTGATCAGTAAAAGGAAGATGCACACTGTGGTTATTATGAGTTCTGTTTTAGCTCTTTGCTGGACAGAATTTGTTTTGGGTATCCACCAAGGAAAATGATGCTGGGAAGGAATACAAGGAAGAAAGAGAACAAAGCCACTTCCCTTTGACATTGTCCCTCCCTCCTGAAACAGACATGCTATCATCCCCATTCATTTACTCTGATTCTGATCTGCATGGGGGGGGGGGGGAGCCGCTTGAAATGTGCTCTTTTATAACCCGTTCTTTTGCCAGCTGGTTACGCGCTATCATATGACAGTCTGATCACATATGTGAATCCCAATAGGCATGATGTCCCTGTCATTCGTGGCAAAATCACGTCCAAATGGAAAAAAACAACAAAAGGTTTGATTCTAAATCAAAGAAACACCGACGTAAAAGCCAGTGGGCATGCCCCCTGAGTTTTACAGCTGGCTGTTTTCAAGCTCTTAATGGCAGAAAGATTACAAAACACTTCCAACACAGACCACCTCCCTTGCCTTAAAAATGAGGTGTAAAATGCAAAAATAAAGAAAAAAAATGGTGCCATTTTCTATGCAGAGTGCAAAGGGATCTTGTAGCAGCTTAGAGACTAACTGAAAGAATGAAGCTTGGTAGCATGACCTTTTGTAGATTTGAGTTTCTTTCTTCAGAAGCAGATAATTCGACTCAAATTTATGAAAGCACATGCTACTGGCTTCTCTCTTTTAGTTCATCTCAAAGGTGCTCCAAGATCCCTTTGCACACAGAATTTCCTGAATAATAGGGACATTTAATAATTGTTAGTGTGTGTATGTTGGTGTATGGTTTGTATGTATTTTTATTGTTGAAATTGTTTTATTTTGAATAAAGATTATTAAAATAAAAATTGTAAGGATTATTGGAGCTGTAGTCCACAACTTCTGGACATCCAAAGGTTTTCCACCTCTGCTTTGTACAATGTAGTTGGCAAGTCTTTTGGAGAAAATATCCAGAAATGGCAAGGATCAGACATTTTCTGCCTTGATAAGTCAAACAGACTAGGCCTCTGCCCCAAACTCTATCAGGGCTGTGGTTCCACACAAGTTGAGAGATCTTAAATAGATCCATGTTTCATTTTGAAGAAACTCTCCCTCTCACACTGTGTCTGTGTTAATTTTCAAAAGAAGCAAGTCTAGGAATTTACATTGACTTTCTGAATGGAGTACCACATAAAAATGTACAGTACTATACAATATTCAAGTGTTTTTAATTAAGGATTTTCTCAGAATAGAATTTTTAAAAATAGAATTTTTAAAAATCAACCATTAAGACAAACCCGGACTAGTATAGAATCATAAAATCTGTTGGAAGAGACCACAAGGGCCATCCAGTCCAACCGCCTGCCATGCAGGAACTCCCAGTCAAAGCATCCCCGACAGATGGCCATCCAGCCTCTGCTTAAAGACCTCCAAGGATGGAGATTCCACTACATTCCAAGGGAGTGTGTTCCACTGTCGAACAGCCCTTACTGTCAAGACGTTCTTCTTAATGTTGAGGTGGAATCTCTTTTCTCACGCAATTTCAGGCAAAAGGGAAACGCAATCATGGATTTTACGTTATTGCGAATTAAAGCATCTCACGCATTTTCGGGCAATGGGGGAATTCATGTGAATTCGAATTGACTCCATTTGCAATAAAGAGAAATTCCTCCTGTCTGATAAGGTCCGAAGACTGTAAATCCTAGGTAAAAACGATTTGAGGCACAAAAACAAGCAAAAAGCCTATGGCACCCAATATTCCCAGAAAAGCAGCTTGCCAAGAATGAACCAGGCAGGGCCCTTCGTGACACCCAAGGTCTCACAGATCTTCAGTGGGGTTTGGCTCTTGGCAGCCAGGCTCTTCCCTTTCTCTTTGTTCAGCTTGGAAGACCTCACCAGGCCTTCATGATGCATTTCTGTCCTTTATAAAAACAGTAGAAATCCAGGTGAATACAAAACCAGCCCCAGCCCCAAATGCCAAGCCTTCTCATACCCCAGAAAGGTACATTCAGGGAGTTTTAGGGGCCCTGCCAAAGGAAAGGAGCAATTGCCCCCAATTGGATTTCTTTTCTGGTTTGTTTTAAATAAAATTTTTCTTTCTTCCTAAGAAAAGCAGTCTACCATCCACGTAGAAAGGAAGAGAAACAGGAAAATCTTAAAATGGGGATTTCACAGGTCACCAAAAAGTCATCAAACGATGTTTGAGATTAGTTTCCTTCGGTTCACATCTGGAACCAAGCATGGTTTAACCATTTCCAGGGATGTCCTATACTGAAGATGGACCAAGTTTCTTTTCTGCTGCTCCAGGGAATAGGACGCAGAAGAATGGATGCAAGCTACAGGAAAAGAGATTCCACTTAAATAGTAGGACGAACTTTCTGACAGTAAGAGACATTTGACAATGAAACACCCTCCCTTGAAGATGTGTGGAGCCTTCCTTTTTGGAGATCTTTAAGAAGAGTTGGGATGGCCATGTGTCAGGGGTGCTTTAACTGTGAGTTCCTGCATGGCAGGGGGTTGGACTGGATGGCCCTCCTTGTGCTTTCTTCCATCTCTAGGATTCTATTATTCTACTTTCAGTGCAGTGGCTCCTTCCTGGGGCATCCTGGGATCTGCAGTTTCGCAAGGCCTTTCCCCTCCTCTGCCAAAGCATGCTGGTACCTCAGAAAAATACAAATCCAAGGATTCTCTAGGAGGGCTCCATGATCCAGAGGGAGAGAAGGGCAGGCCAGCTCTATCAGGCCTTTGCTGAAGAGAAGACGTCCTTGCTTCTATTGACCATCATCGA
The DNA here is from genome assembly GCA_034509955.1 of Urosaurus nigricauda. NCBI lineage: Eukaryota > Metazoa > Chordata > Lepidosauria > Squamata > Phrynosomatidae > Urosaurus > Urosaurus nigricauda. The sequence goes on from JAOEGL010000098.1 coordinate 28,775, forward strand.
GAGGGAGAGAAGGGCAAGCCAGCTCCATCGGGCCTAACCAGAGTAAGAAGAAGAGTCCTCCCTCCAGTCCATCTGCCTTGGTCCAGGCCTCAGAGGGAGAGAAAAGCCGCTGGACGTTTCCCCATTCCCTCCCCCTTTTCTGTCTTGTCTTTGAAGACTGTAAGCCTGAGGTCAGGGAATGTCTATCAATTTGTGAGCTGCTCTGAGAGCCTTTTGGCTGAAGAGCAAGTCATAAACACTCTGAATAAATAAATAAAGTGGTTCAAAATGGCATCATTGGTTCAAAATGGCATCATGTTGTCCATATCCCTCACACTCCATCTTATTACTGATTAAGTATTAATCTCATCCATTTTATTACTGATTATGCCATCAATATCTTCTCTGCAATCTGATGGATAGACAGAGTTGTGTTCCACCTGAAAAAGAGGTTCAGTGTACCTCAGACCCCTTGTCCACACTATATATATATTGTATAGTGTGGATACACTCATAAACTGGTGTCCTCCTTTTGTACACACAGACTGGGACTTAAGACTACTTCTTTCAAAGTGCTTTCATTGACTTTATCAGCAAACTTTAATTCTCAGTGTAGCCCATAAACCCCCAATCCTTTCCCATTACTCCAAAACCCTATTTATTTCAGTGGGATCAGATCTTAGGTGAGGAGTGTTATAATTCAATCCTAACTTCTTCAGATATAAATGGTCCGCTGCCATCTGCTTCTAAGCAAGTGTGCATTACATTCCTGCATCTTAAACCTATTGACGGATATAGCCATGTTAATCTGTAGAGTCACCTAAAACCTATTCAAAGATATAGCCATTTTAGTCTGTTAGTCTCAAAACTTCTGAGGAAATAGATTAAAGTCTATGATAGCTCATGCTGCCAACATCTTTCTTTCAGTTAGTATGAAAGGTGCTACAAGACCTAAAATCTAGTGTGATTGAGAGGTTTATTTCACCAACAATTAGATCCAGAACTTAAAACTTAAACCACAAGTCTGACACAATCAAAATTTGTACAATGTAAGCCCATATCCCGTGCTATCTGGCAGAGCAAGCCATGATGTCATAGAATCCATGCAAGAGCAGATAATAAAAGTGTACTTAATATGTCAGTGAAAAAGGCAAAGGAAACAAAAAAGACGTAGTTTTATCAATAAATTTATTTTTCTTTTATTATCTTTTCTTTGTATTTATGCTGGTGTATCTTTATTATTTTCAATATTTTCATTCTTTTAAAGATGATTTTTGAAAATGGATCTGAATGTGCCAATTAACCTAGCAAGTGACTCCTGCTCAGTGCCCAGGGGAAGGCGAAAAACCTCCAGGATCTCAGGCCAATCCGCCCTGGAGGAAAATTCCTTCCCGACCCCAAAAGTGGCAGTCAGCAATAGCCTGGGCATGCCATGAGCAAGAGCCATGCGCAAGCGCAAAACCTTGTTCTTGTGCTCTGCTCCTTCCTGGCTCCTCCAGAGAAAAACATTATGAACAGACACATGGAAGTGGGGATGTAATGCCTTCTTTGTGCAGCTCTGGACTCAACTGATGCTTTGGTGAACAGCTCTGAACATTGACTCTGGAAAGTTCACTTGATTTCATTTTCAATATCAGCACTCCTGTATGCCTCTTTCCAACTCTTCTCCGCTTGGCATGTTTTTTCTATCCTCTTAAAAATTCTTCAGGGACCTGATCTTCTGCAATGATTAATATTTGACATTCATATAGCATCTTTTCAATTGGTATGCATTGACATTAAGCTTGCATGAACCTAAATATTTGCTATTCCTGAAAGAGGGAAAGGAACTGATAAGGCGTGAGCTGATTCCAGACAAAACGTTCAATACATATTTACAGCTAAAATGTACTGTAATGTACTGATTGACTACCTGGGCAGAGAATTCACTAAATGAACTGCACTGATAGCTTACTTCTTTCCTTCCTGTCACATACGAGTTATGCTATGCACCGCATTAGATGAGCATAGTCCTGTGGAGTTCAATGTTACATCACACAACCCCCCAAAAAAGGACTCAGATGGGGGGGGGGGGAACTGGCCATGGGTGCAATTTAAAACATTTACAATGATCATCTATCATGTTTTACAAGGTGATGACATAACCCTTTAAGCATAAAATATTTCCCGCTGCTTAGTTCCAAGATGCTGTTAAGTGAGGAAACAAAGGAACCTGTTCTCTTCCAAATAAAGGGACCTACCTTTTCGGGACTTACCAAAATGTTGAAGATATTCATTGGAAACGCTTCTCACTTTTCCTTTCTTGAAGGAAGTTTTTTTTCTTTACCTCATGTCAGATGTTTTGGGGCATGTTTGTTCTTTTCTTAACATTGTCAGAAACGTGAACTTTCATCCTTCTCCTAGCCAAAGGTTATTTAGCGAGTCAGGCAAAACAGAGAACATAGAAGTACCAATATTACAATGTGGACCACATCTGCTGGATTGTTGGGTTTAAGTCTCTCCAGAGCATGCAACCTTTTGTTCTAGAACTACGTTTTTTAAATCTCACCTGACAACTTTGCTATAATATTGTCTTAATATTTGCCTATTTCTTTAATTATCCTCTTTTTTGCTAAGTTGGATAATTTCTATTAAATGAGCAGAGAAATCACACGTACTGTATATACTCGACTGTAAGTCGAGAAATTTATGCCCCAAAATTGCCCCTAAAATCTTGGGGTAGACTTATAGAATGGTCAACTAAAGAGCAGTGCTTAGTAGGGTTCCAAAGCAAGCAAGCCTGAGTCGCCCCAATCTCCCTTGGGCACCAGTTCCTTCCCTCTCTGGTCCGTTACCAAGCCTTGGATTCCTAGCAGAAAAACTCCCCGTTTAAAAGTACCTGCCTCTCTCTGCTCTGTTTAGCAAGCCTTTCCCTCAAAGAGGAAAAATTCCCCACTTAAAAACACCTACCGGTACTTGAACTTTTCTCTTTGTCCCTTCTGCAAGTGTTGGCTTTGCCAGGAAAAACTTCTCCATTCAAATCCACTTGCTTTTCCCAAGATCTGCCTTCCACAGAAACACGTCTCCATTCAAATCCACTTGCTTTTCCAAGATCTGTCTTCCCCAGAAACACCTCTCCATTCAAATCCACTTACTTTTCCAAGATCTGGCTTCCCCAGAAAAACCTCTGCATTCAAATCCACTTGCTTTTCCAAGATCTGGCTTCCCCAGAAAAACCTTTCCATTCAAATCCTCTTGCTTTTTCCAAGATCTGCCTTCCCCAGAAAAACCTCTCCATTCAAATCCACTTGCTTTTCCAAGATCTACCTTCCTCAGAAAAACCTCTCCATTCAAATCCACTTGCTTTTCCAAGGACTCTTTCAAACGGGGAGGAATTTCTCCCAATTCCGAATGGAGCCAATGCGGATTTATGTAAATTCGCTTGTTTAGCGAATTTACATGAACCCCTGCTCCGTTCGGAATTACTTCCCATTACCCGAAAATAACCCCCTCCTGCCCGAATTTGCATGCAAAGCTTTAATTCGCAATAAGGTAAAACCCATGATTGCATTCGAATTGGCTTCCCTCTTGCCCGAATTTGCATGTGAAGAGTTAATTTGCAATAACATAAAACCCATGATTGCATTCGAATTGACCTTAAATTATACTTCCAATTTAGCCTTGTATGAAAGAGTCCCAAGATCTGGCTTCCTCAGAAACACCTCTGCATTCAAATCCACTTGCTTTTCCAAGATCTGCCTTCCCCAGAAACACCTCTCCATTCAAATCCACTTGCTTTTCCAAGATCTGGCTTCCCCAGAAAAACCTCTGCATTCAAATCCATTTGTTTTTCCAAGATCTGGCTTCCCCAGAAAAACCTCTGCATTCAAATTCACTTGCTTTTCCAAGATCTGGCTTCCCCAGAAAAACCTCTGCATTGAAATCCACTTGCTTTTCCAAGATCTGCCTTCCCCAGAAAAACCTCTGCATTCAAATCCACTTGCTTTTCCAAGATATGCCTTCCCCAGAAAAACCTCTCCATTCGAGTCCACTTGCTTTTCCAAGATCTGCCTTCCCCAGAAAAACCTCTGCATTGAAATCCACTTGCTTTTCCAAGATCTGCCTTCCCCAGAAAAACCTCTGCATTGAAATCCACTTGCTTTTCCAAGATCTGGCTTCCCCAGAAAAACCTCTCCATTCAAATCCACCTGCTTTTTCCAAGATCTGCCTTCCCCAGAAAAACCTTTCCATTCAAATCCTCTTGCTTTTTCCAAGATTTGCCTTACCCAGAAAAACCTCTCCATTCAAATCCACTTGCTTTTCCAAGATCTACCTTCCCCAGAAAAACCTCTCCATTCAAATCCACTTGCTTTTCCAAGATCTACCTTCCCTAGAAAAACCTCTCCATTCAAATCCACTTGCTTTCTCCAATATCTGGCTTCCCCAGAAACACCTCTCCATTCAAATCCACTTGCTTTTTCCAAGATCTGGCTTCCCCAAAAAAACCTCTCCATTCAAATCCACTTGCTTTTCCCAAGATCTGCCTTCTCCAGGAAAACCTCTCCATTCCAATCCACTTGCTTTTTCCAAGATCTGGCTTCCCCAGGAAAAGCCTTTCCATTTAAACCCACTTGTTGATTTGTTTTGTTTTGTTTTTGCAAGACCTGACTTCCCATCCCCAGGAAAAGCCTCTCCATTTTAATCCACTTGTTTTTTGCAAGACCTGGCTTCCCGAGGAAAAAATCCACTTGCTTCCTTTTTCAATCCAATGTTAAATCAGTTGGGAGAGGTCCAGAGAAGGAAGGACGTAAGTGGTATTTCCTCCTTTCCATCTTTCCTTTTAAATTTTCACCCGCAACTTATCCACAGGTCATATCAAAATCCAGGATTTTGACCCTGAAACCTTCCTTCGACTTATACATGAGGTCGACTTATACATGAGTATATACAGTACGCTCTTTAAAAAGGTTAACCAGTATTTTTTGTAAATAGGATTTTGAACATGTCAATCAACAAGCAAAATTAATCAGAAATCTTTTTTCTTTTTTCTCTATTCCTACGGACTCACCTTTATGATAGTTACATCCATTTATGATGGTTAACGATCCATTTTTGGAGAAATATGTTCTTCATTTTATATTTATTCCATGCGTTTTATTAAAGTTGATTACTTGCTAAATCGTGTATATGCTTCACAATAGATTGCTTTATCCTTGTAACACTAAACTAACCCCTGCAAGTAAAAATGGTCTTTTGTGTATTCTTCTGTTTATTGCAACTGAAAATTTACCTTAAAGATGTATCGCTCTTTCTTCAGAGAAAGGCAGGATTCCATTTCTTCTTAACCTGAAAAGGTTTTTTCAGATTTACAAAGAGCTCATTTATAAAAAGATAGTGTCACCCTTTAACTGTAACAAATATTTCCCAGCTCTTCGCTCTAAGTGGCTGTCAAGTGAAGGAAAACCTGGAATCTGTTCTTTTCCTTATAAAGGGACCTACCTTTTAGGGACTTACCAAAATGATGGAGATGTTCATTGGAAATGCTTCTCACTTTTTCTTTCTTGAGGGAAGGTTTGTTGACTCTTCTTTTGGGGGGAAAAACATATATTTGTTCCTTAATTCACACCAGACTTGTTAATATTTGCCTATTTCTTTCAATAACCTCTTTTTTTCTAAGTTAAGTAATTTCCTATTGAATCAGCAGAGAAATCACAACTATGCTCTTCAGAAAGGTTAACCATTATTTTTGGTACATAGGATTTTGAACATGCCAATCAACAGGGAAAATTAACCAGAAATCCTACGGACTCACCTTTATGATGGGCAAATCCATTTATGATACTTAACGCTCCATTTTTGAAGAAATATGTTCTGCATCTTATATTTACTTCATACCTTTTATTAAAAGTTGATTACTTTCTGAATTATGTTTATGCTTCGCAGTAGATTGCTTTATCCTTTTAAAACTAAACTGATCAATGCAAGTAAAAATGGTCTTGTCAATATGTGTATTCTTCTGTTTATTGCAACTGAAAATTTACCTTAAAGATGTATCTCTCTTTCTTCAGAGAAAGGAAGGATTCCATTTCTTCTTAACCTGAAAACTTTTTTTCAAATCTACAAAGAGCTCGTTTATAAAAAGATGGTGTCACCCTTTAATTACTCCTTTATACTCCTTTTTTGAAGAAATATGTTGTGTACCTTATATTACTCCAGATTTTATATTTGGAGCTGGTTTCTTTCTTAATCATGTTTATTCTTTGCAGTAGATTTCTTTATCCTTTTTAAACTAAACCAATCCCTGCAAGTAAAAATGATCTGGTCAATTTCTTTGCTCTTCTAAGTTCATTGCAGATGAAAATTTACCTTAAAGATTTTTCTTTCTCTCTCTCTTTGGGTAATGGAAGGATTCCACTTGTTCATAACCTGAAATTTTTAAAATTTTAAATGTGTAAAACCTTCTGCCCTTCTCCCAATGTTAATATATGATCCACTGACCTTGATTTTGTTTCAGTTCTCCTAATATTAGATAAATAACAGGTCAAATGTAGAGAGCGTACCATTGTATCTGAGATCTTGATATCTTGTATTTCTTTGAAACAAGAAAGGTTCTCATGTTTGCCTCCATCTTAGATACATATTGTTGTACTTATTCCAGTGCACAAATTTAGCTTCAGTTTCATATAGTTTGACTTTTTCAGTTTGTAATTATTTACTCACTTCTTCTCCTGGAGGAGCTGCAAATCTGTGACTCCATAACATTATGACTTGTGTACTTGTGATGTTAATATTCCAGAAGAGACTTTAAAATTTGGCTTCCTGCATAAGATTATATTCAAAATAATGTTTTTCCCCCTGTAGAGAAGCATTTTTGGTTGAAGTCTCAAATCAATGAAAAAGATTGCATCTTTAGAAAATGAATGAACTAAACTTGGAGAAATCACTTGCCGTCTGTAAAATGAAACAAAAATGAACAACTCACAGCTGAAATATCATTGTGTTCTCAGACACCTGTTTTGTTTAATGCTCAGTCAGCCATTAAAAAATGACCAAATACCTGTTTCCTTTAGCAACACATCTTAAGGACTTTCTTTCAAGTTGGTGAGGTTCATCCATGATGTTTCACTCTTTCTATTTTTGAACAAAAAAATCTATTTCCTTAACTCAAGCCAGATATGTTAATTTCTATTACTTTCCTTATCTTATTTCTTTCATTATCCTGGTTTTTTTTTCCAAGCTGGATATTTTCCTCTTAAATCTGCAGTCGAATCACAAATACATTCTTCAGAATGGTTAACCAGTATTTTCAGTGCCTAGGATTTTCAACAAGCCAATCATCAAGGAAAATAAGCCAGAGATCTTTTCCCTTTCCACTTCCGTCCCAAAGACTCACCTCCATGATGGGGATATTCATTTGTGATGCTTTATGTTCCAGTTTTGAAGAAATATGTTGTACATCTTATATTACTCCAGACTTTTTGTTAGAAGATGTTCGCTTTCTTAATTTTGCTTTTGGTTTATAGTAGATTTCTTTATCCTTTTTAGACTAAGGTAATCTCTGCAAATAAAAAAGGTCTTGTGAAATTCTTTGTTCTTCTGAGCTTATTGTAGATGAAAATTTACCTGAATTTTTTTTTCAAATTTACAAAGAGCTCATTTATAAAAAGATGGTGTCACCCTTTAACTATAACAAATATTTCCCATTTTGTAGCTATAAGTGACTATCAAGTGAAGGAAAACCAGGAATCTGTTCTTTTCCTTATAAAGGGACCTACCTTTTAGTTACTTACCAAAATGGTGGAGATGTTTTTTGGAAATTTTTCACTTTTCCATTCTAGAGTGAAGATGAGTTCTATACCTTGCGTCACATGTTTGTGTTTGTCTTAACATTGACAGAAACTTGAACTTTCATTCTTTAGCTACTCAAATGTTATTTAGAGATCCAGGCAAAAGAGAGCACATAGAACTAGAAATACTACAATATGCACCATATCTGCTGGATTGTTGTGTTTAAGTTTTCCAGAGCAATCAACCTTTTGTTCTAGAACTATATCTTCTAAATCTCACATGACAATTTTGCATTTTATTGTGCCTTTTAAATGAAACTTAACATTTTTCAGCAGCTGATATTCTTTAAATCATTATGTTTCTGTTCTCCAGAATCTCCTCCTCCTTTAAGAGAAAAGTGGCTCCCAAGAAATTTCAAGTGTCTCCCATGAAAACTCCCTTTCTTCTTCCTCTTGCTTTCTACTAAGCTTGTTGCATCACTAGAAGCTTTATGAGTGCACCAGAGGAAAGACATCACAAATTTCATCATAATCACAAAGTGCAAATGGGAAAATGTGGGGGCAGAGGAGACTAAGAGTAGGTTATTTTTCTTTATATATTTTATTTAATATTCTGCCTTTTCCTAATATGGGACCCAAACGGCTTACAACAGACCTTAAAACAAAATGGGTAAAACAATATACATGTTGAGTCTTCCATACATGAATTCCTAAATATTCCAAAAATCAAAACTTTTTTTGATAGTGACACCTTTGCCTTCTGATGGTTCAATGTACGCAAACTTTTTTTCATGCAAAAAATTATTTAAAATACTGTATCAGAGTTACCTCCAGGCTATTTGTATAGGGTGTATAAGAAACAAATGAATTTTGTGTGTAGACCTGGATCCTATTTCCAAGATAGCTCATTATTTACATATATGCAAATTCCAGAATAAAAAATAAATAAATCAAAACCCTCAAAAATCTCAAATACTGCTGGTCCAAAGCATTTTGGATAAGGGAGACTCAACCTGTATAGTACAGAAGTTTTAAAAGTGTCAAACAACCAATCCAATTAAAACGTGAAAGGATTTTTAAAAAGCAACACATTTTTAAAAAATACAGCACACCTAAATATTCCTTTGTCCCAACAAGTTAAAAGCTGAAGGCATGTTTAAATTATATATATATAAAAGTGTTGCTCTGGCAGCAGAAGGAGAGCAGAGAGGGGCCAATGGAACAAGAAGGGAGTTCCATTGTTTAGGAGCATCTGTTAAAAAGGCTCTTTGTTGACCAACCATGAAATAATGAGACCAGACACAACATTTGTGGTTATATAAGGACAATTTTTATTGACCTAAAGCCTAGTTAGCTGAGGCACAGCCACCAACCTGTGAGACCTCCCCAGCCACCCATGGGTAAAACACCAGACCCCGGAGGCACTCCAAAGAGACTAGTTGCCATTTCGGACCATCATTTTTGGAAAGCCAACCCTGGGGGCTCCCTCCCAAGCCCACCGACTTTCTAAGAGAGAGTAATCCCACAGATCAGCCCCAGGGATGGACTCTTTTTCCAACCCGTTCCCCCCTTATCTGGAGACAGTTGAAAACTCTTGGAGAGCCAAATGATTTCTGCCTCTGGGTGATAGTAATAGCCCCAAGAACTTGGAAACAGCTGATTAGAGAAAGAGGAGAAGAAAAAGTATTAGCAAACCACAGGAGAAGAACAAGTGGTTTATTGTTTTGTTATACTCTTGTGTTAATTTCATAAACTTTATGGTGTAATATCATGTAACTCAATGATAGAAGTGACCCTTTACATGAGGTGGTAAGAAAGAAAATTGATGATAAAGAACATGATGAAGAGGTCTCCAGATTCAGTTCCTGCAATTGCTCAAAGCTGGGAGGGATCTAAGAGAGAAATCTAAGAGACCTGCTGCCAGTTATCATAGAAATGCTAACTGAAATAGACAAGCAGTCTAACCCTGAATAAGGCAATATCATGTGTGTGTTGGTTTTCTTTGGAAAACAATATTCAGAAGTGTTTACCCTGTTTAGTTTCCAAAATCAGATGAGATCTGGTGGCTTATATTTAGGCCTCTTATATGTCTGTGGAGTAATTCTGTTTGTACACTACACCAGAATAGTTATGCTAGCATGTAAATGATGACAGCAAAAAGAGAAAGGCTGTGAAGGAAGTAACAAGCTAGAGAAACAAACCACTAACCGCTGGCAAATTTTGCCTGTCTTCTTTGTCCAACTCTGTGCAGCCATGGAAGAAGTGTGACCATAGCCACGAAGCACCGGGATTCTGCTTTACATATTTTTAAACAAAATAAACCGGAAGGCCTTCATTGGAGAGCACACAATTGTCTCATTGCAGAAGTAGGCCTCAACAGGGGGAATAATCCACTGCTCTATGATGTAAGGGGGAAACAATAGATTCCACACACAGAGATACACAAATGGGCTGGTGGCTACTTGTGTAGGTTACTCTCTTGGCCCAGGAGAGTATGATTCCAGGCTCAAATTTCTTGAGGGCCTAGATCTACTGGTTGGAGGAAAAGGCAATGCTGGTTCTCATGTCAGTGGTGGGGATGAAGCTGCTCTGGCTCTTTAAAGGAACTGTCCAGAGTGCTGAACTTGATCCATGGGAACACAACCTTTGAAGATTAAAACCTAGAGGGGATTCATTACCTTGACCTTGGTCCCTTTGCATCTGAGGGAGTAGCTCAATCCTATGAAAGCTCATGCTACCATCCTCTCTCTTTCAATTAGTCTCATATGTGCAAAGACCCCTTTGCAGAATGATTTTACAGACTAACATGGCAGTATCTTTGAATTCTTGGATCCCTGGGCTGCCCCTGGGAACAAGCCACACCAGAATCCACAAGAAACTAGTACAGAGGTGGTTACAAGAAATGAAAATAAGTGAATTTTCCACATTATGTAATAGAATCAAATACCAAAGTGTAAGCAAAATGACGTACTGCCTGGCAAAAGACCACTTAACTGAGAGGCTAGTGGGCTGCATTTAAAAAATTAATAAATCTATATGACAAGTTCCCTACAGCACCTCCTTCCAGCAGCAGGCATCACTATCAACACAAGATTTCTCTTATCCCCAGGGACAGAGTCACAACTCATCATGAGAAACATATGCTTGCTGTTTTATTATTATTATTATTATTATTATTATTATTATTAATCTCCTGATTACTGATAAGTTTGGATAGCTTTGACATAATGAGAAATCTTTGGGATGATTAAAAATGACTTTAGCCAGAGGTGTTGCTCTGAGGCTTTTGTGCATTTAGTGGTCACACCTCCTAATTCAGCATTGATTTTTGAAAGATCCTTTACATGAACCACGTTACCAAAAACAGCACTGATAACACTGCATGTTCCCACAAATGAAACACCTCCAAGACCCCTTGTCCTCAACTGTTCTGCTCTGGTCCTGCAAGCTCAGGACTGTGCCCTCTCTGGTTGAATCTAGCCATCTGGCATGTGGTCTTCCCCTTTCTGCTGCCTTCCACTTTTTCTATCATCATCATCACAGTTTCTAATGATTTATGCCTTCTCATGATGTGGCCAAACTATGATAGCCTCCGTTTACTCATCCTGGTTTCCAGGGAGAGTTCAGGCTTCAACTGCTCTAGATATTAATTATTTGGGGTTTTTTTGGCCATCCACAGTATTCTCAAACACCATATCTCAAATGAGTTGATTCCTCCCACCTTGCCAGATATTGCAAAACGTCACCTCCCATTATAGTTGCATGTAGTGTCACCCCACTTAAGGTGTCCCCTGCAGCAGCCTTGTTCCCCCACATTCCCCTAGTGATCATACTGCTTAAACTACAAGGCTGACACAATCAAGATTTCTGATATATAAGCCCATATACCTACCTAGCTGGTACAGCAAGCCATGTTGTCCCAGAATCCATGCAACAGCAGGTAATAGCAGTGTGCTTAACAGATCAGTGAAAAAGGCAAAGGAGACAAGAACTAGGTTTTTAGTTATAAATTTAATTTTCTTTTATTAGCTCTTATTTATCTATGTTGGATTTAGTATTTTTACTATCTTTATCATGACTTTTCAAAATGGATTTCAAAGTGCCACCTAACCTGGCAAGTGACTCCTGCTCAGTGCCCAGGGGAAGGCGAAAAACCTCCAGGATCTCAGTCCAATCCACCCTGGAGGAAAATTCCTTCCGGACCCCCAAAGTGGCAGTCAGCGCTAGCCTGGGCATGCCATGAGCAAGAGCCATGCGCACGTGCCCCACTGATATTCTCTCTTCCCTCCTTCCGTTTCTCCCATTGTTGTACTGTAGCGTAAAGGCCAGCTCTGCAGGCTCTGTTTCTCTCTTCCACAGAAAGAAACAACCTAAATGGACAAAGAACATTCCTTATTCACAGACCTATGACTGCTGATGTTATTCCTTCTCCCTCAGAGACTGAACTGATTTCCTGAACAAACATGAGCAAGGTCCGGATAATTTCTTCATAACCAACCGTTCGTAAGGATCCATCCCATTTTTGATCTTTTGGGCTGTGTCTTTACCAGTCATTGCTGATTCTGCTTTTCTTTCTTTGCTATCCTTCTGGAGTTTTGTCTTCTGCATTCATTACTATTTGACATTTTTACTCCATTTCTCAGATTGCTAAGGAGTTCCAGATTAACCTTAAAAGCCTCTTTCTTTTGAAAAAAAAAAAAAACCATTGGGTTTAAGGTGTTTCCAAGGTTTCTTCCCTCCTTGCTTAACACATTATGCTATAACATTCACATTTAGTAAGTGGACTAAGAGATTGATAGACTGGAGGAATTACTTCCTTACCACTCATCTGTCTCCAGTATGTCTCGCTCAGGATGGCATCTGTAATTGAAATAAATGTACTGTTAAGTTGCTAAACATGCTTTTCTCAGTTTGCTTCAATATAAAGCTGGACTGATTTTTCTGGATTCTATTTCCGTTCTCTTTCTTGCTCAGACTAGAAGCAGAGTAACTGAATACTGAACACAGAATGGATAGAGTACATTTCAGTTCAGTTCCCTAAATTCCCTTCAAATTTGCAAAAGAAATCAGAAATCAGGGGGAAAAAACCATTAAAATGTTATTGATTTTTGAGTGATTTCAATCAATATGCCCAGTGTCCATATGCACCGAACCCTAATACGTCACAAGGTGGTGGCCCCGGCCACATGGGGCACAGCCTGGTCATGTACGGACACCCAATCACCCACATGCTTCTGGGCGGAAGAGGCGTCATAGGGCTGCATCGTAGCCCTTACGATGCATCACAGAAGGAGCTGCCCAGAGTGGGTCCTTTTGGAGAGTGCATCTGTGCTGCAGCATGCAGATGCTGCCTCACAGAAGTGGGGCTTACAGGGGCAGCTTCTAGCCACCCATCTGTACTGCCTCTTTAACCAGCCATCTTTTCCTGTTGTTTGTAGACTTCTTATTTATCTATTGTTTTATCTTGCATATCAGTTTGATATATGATTTCCCTATTCTAAATGCTATTTCCATCCCCTTCTTACTACAAATTAGTATTTCAAATTAGGGAGGGTGTGGATTACTTATCCTGCCATCCCAGAATGACTCTTCGTGGGAAGTACAAGTTCTCATTCTCGGGATGGCAGGTTAGGAACGTTATAGTTTTTGTGCATCATCTTAGTCGAAATGGTTGATGGGTGGACCCTCTTCACTCCCAAAACATTCCAAATTCTAAGTGGTGGGCTGGCAGTGAGAGAAGACGTACAAACAAATCAGGAACATCTAGACAATATGTTGCACATTTGGCATAGAGGTTCCATTTTGGACAAAGAAGACAGGCAAAATTTGCCAGCTGTGAGTGGTTTGTTTCTCTAGCCTGTTACTTCCTTCACAGACTTCTTCTTTTTGCTGTCATTATTTACATGGGAGCATAGCTATCCTAGCGTAGTGTACAAACAGAATTACTCCACAGATATATAAGAGGCCTAAATATTCTAAAGCCACTAAATCTTATTTGATCGTGGAAACTAAACAGGGTAAACCACTTCTGAATATTCCTTTCCAAAGAAAACCCTATGAACTTCATGAGGTCACCATATGTTAACAGGGAGCTTGAAGGCATGCACAACACACAACATTGCCTTAGGCAGAGTCAGACCGCCAGTCTGTTTTGGTTAGCATTTCTAAGGTAACTGGCAGCAGATCTCTTAGGACTCTTTCAGACGTGGGAAATTGGAAGTATAATGCAAGGGCAATCCAAACGCAATCCTGGGGTTTCACGTTATTGCGAATTAAATCTTCTCACGCAATTTCGGGCAAAAGGGAAGTCACTCCGAATGCAATCATGGGTTTTGCGTTATTGCGCAATAAAGGTTGTCACGCAATTTCAGGCAAGGGGGAGTTATTTTCGGGTACTAGGAAGACATTCCGAATGCCTTCCGAACGCAATGGGGATTCATGTAAATTCGCTAAACAAGCGAATTTACATGAATCCAAATGGGCTCCATTCGGATTTGGGAGAAATTCCTCCCGTTTGAAAGAGTCATCTGATTTCTCTCTTAGATCCCTCCCAGCTCTGAGCAATTCAGGAACTGAATCTGGAAACCTCTTCATCATGTTCTTCATCATCAATTTTCTTTCTTACTGCCTCATGCCAAGGATTGCCTCTGTCATTGAGTTATATGATGTTACACCATAGAGTTTATGGAATTAACACAAGAGTATAATGAAGCATAGCTTTTCTCCTGTGGTTGCAAATAATTTTTCTTCTCCTCTTTCTCTACTCAACTGTTTCCCAGTTCTTGGGGCTATTACTATAGCCCAGGGATGGATATCGTTTGGCTCTCCAAATGTTGTCAATTGTCTCCAGATAAAACCGGGGGATTGGTTGGTTGGAGAAAGAGTCCGTCCTTGGGGCTGATCTGTGGGCTTACTCTCTCTTATAAAGTCGTGGGTCTTGGGAGGGAGCCCTCTAGGTTGTTCTTTCAAAAATGACTGTCTGAGATGGCAACCCGTCTCTTTGGATTGCGCTTGGGATCTGGTGTTTAGACCAAGGGTAGCCGGGGAGGTCTCACAGGTTGACAGCTGTGGCATCAGCTAATCCCACCTAGGTTCCTTCCCCTTTCATTTGCTCAGGCCCAGATCTCAAATATTTAATGAAGCTTTAGATAAAAAAAAAGATGGCCCTTGTTTAACCACAAATGCTGTATCTGATTATTTCATGGTTGGTCAACAGAAAGCTTTCTTGGTGGCTGCTCCTAAACTGTGCAGCTCCCTCCCAAGAGCTCCTCCATCGGCCCCCTCTCGGTTCTCTTTCTGCAGCCAGAGCAACCCTTTTTTAGTTAAACAGACCTTCAGCTTTTAACTGGGTGGGACAGAGGCATATTCAATGGGTGTCCTGTAAAAAATGTGTTGGTTTTCATAAAATCCTTTCATGTTGGATTAATTGTTTAACAGTATTGAAACTAAATAAAATATATAAAGAAAAAAACCTATGCTTAGTCTCCTCTGCCCTCCCACTTTCTCATTTGCACTTTGTGATTATGATGAAATTTGTGATGTCTTTCCTCTGGTGCACTCATAAAGCTTTCAGTGATGCAAAAAGCTTAGTAGAAAGTAAGTGGAAGCAGGAAGGGAGTTTTCATGGGCGACACTTGAAATTTCTTGGGAGCCACTTTTCTGTTAAAGGAGGAGGAAATTTAGCACAAAAGAGAAATAAGAGAAGAGAAGACATTGTCTACATTTGTGTCTAATACCAATTTTTTTTTTTAAAAAAAAAATTAAGTTGAAGTTGTGAAAGACATACAACGAAAATCAACCATTTCCCCATCAAAATTTCAAAACTTTATCTAGTCAATGACCTTTCCTTATATTTCATTTATTTGTCTAAAATCAAGGATATTGAGATGTAAGAATGGTCAAAACTTGGAAAGTGATGCTATTTAAGTCCACGCTGCTTTGAGGTTGGAGGCAAAATGATGGAATCAATGTGGAATAATCAAAGAAGCCCAGTTCCTTCTCAAATACAGAGAACAAAAGGCAAGGCTGGCAGTTCAGTTCTAGAATGAACCGTTGGAGATTCCGAAGGAGACGAGAGCAAAGGCATCCAACAGGCGAGGTGGGTATTCCAATACTTCCGGTTGCCAAACTCTATCTTTTACTTTGCCTGGATCTCTAAATAACCTTTGTCTAGAAGAATGACGAGATTTCCCATGGTCCTAAAGATATGATATGAAGCACAGTTAAAAAATATTCTAGAAGAGGAAAGAGCATATCCAATGAATATCAAGTTTCTGGTAAGTCCCTACAAAGCAGGTCCTGGAAAAAGAGCAGATTACGGGTGTTTGTTTCCCCCTTTCTTAATAGCTTCTACAAACTAATTGTGGGGAAATATTTTCCATGGTTAAGATTTTATTCCACCATTTTATTTCACCATTTTCTACATGACCTCTCTGCAGATTTAAAAGGAAATTTTCAAACTTAAAAAGAATTTTAAAAGAACTGCAATCGACTGTTTGATAAGGAGGAGCGGTAACACCATCCAAGTTACTTAAGGTATGTTTTCACATGTCCTGGTAATAAAAGAATGAGATGGTGATACATAGCATTCTTCCTTTTCAGGACGTACCATGGCTTAAAAAACCATAAAGGGATTCACAGCTTCAACTTAATCAAGCAATAATCTCGGAACAAAAAGTCTGGTACAAAGCGAAAAGTATAAGACAGATTTTTACAAGAATGGTGTTTAAAACATCTCAGGTTAATATGAGGAGCAGGTGAGTCCTTAAAAGTAGGTTTTATAGAAAGAAAGAAAGTGAAACATTTATTTCACAAATTTCTACATGATCTGGGCCTTGTTGTGGGGAGTCTTGTTGTGGGGCTGGTTGGGGAGTGGGGTGGGACTAGTGGGGGTGTCTTGTCTTTTCCTGAGAGCAGAAGGAGGAGGAGGCTGAGCCCCGGTGTTGTTTCTGGCTGCATCCGGTAGCTGGTGCTGTGTGTCGTAGTTTTGTCGGAGCGCCTTTGTGTTGAAGAGAGGGAAATCGAGCAGAGTGGCTGCCTACGGCCATACCACCCTGAACATGCCCGATCTCGTCTGATCTCGGAAGCTAAGCAGGGTCGGGCCTGGTTAGTACTTGGATGGGAGACCGCCTGGGAATACCGGGTGCTGTAGGCTTTTCTTTTTTTGCTGTTGCTCTTACTTTACAGCTCTAAGATACATGAAACCACACAGCAAGCAGAGCTTTTCAGGTGGGTAGCCAAGTATGAGCCAGGCAGCTCCCAAGGCCTGAGGAGGACTCACAGACCTTCCTTGGGGTTTGGCTCTTGGCGGACACGTCTGTCCTTTTTTAAAAAGGGGAGAAATGCAGGTGGAAACAAGACCAGCACCAGCTCCAAATAAATGCCAAACCCTCTGATTCCCCAGAAAAGTACATTCAGAGAATTGTAGCTACAGCACCCAGTATTCCCAAGCAGTCTGCCATCCAAGTACTAACCAGGCCCGGCCCTGCTTAGCTTCCGAGATCGGACGAGATCGGGCGTGTTCAGGGTGGTATGGCCGTAGGCAGTGACTCTGCTCGCTTTCCCTCTCTTCAACGCAGAGGAGATAGAACAGAACAACGCCATATAGCACCACCTGCTGGACGCAGATAGAAACAACACCAGGGCCACAGTCTCCTCCTTCTGCTCCTCTCAGGAAGAAGACAAGGCCTACTTCTGCCCCTGGATCTTCCCTGGATGGCCCCCCCCAGACTCCCCACAAGGCCTAGATGAGGCCATGCTCCTCCCACTTTGCACGCCCCACAACGTCCACATTGGGAACTGGGCAAAGGCATTGCTGGGAAGACAGAATATACATAATGCCATTTTTGGCTGCTTAGAGTTCTTGAGGGATAGAAATGTACCTAATCACTCCTAATCCTGGATTCTGATCCTGCAGATTTAACAAATGTACCTAGAAAATTGCTGCAAGTACAAAGCTCTTGAAACTGTGGATTGATGTGAAGAAATGTGAAAACCTTTGGTCGACACCAGTAACCTCCAATGGATAGCATGGAGGGAGCCATTTCACCTAGTAAGTTTCAGAAGATCACTATCACTTGGCATTTCACAGAATCATACCCAAGGAAGGCTTTTACAGGTTTCTCTCTCATTGTGAGGAAAAGGTAGATGGAAAACAATCTCTGAATAAATCCTTAAACGGTACATTCTTCTGATATTCTTCCCTTTGTTCTTGATGTTGCATGCCTTCATTTGGACTTCTGGCAACCTTATCCTGGGGTTTTCCTGGCAAGACGTGTCCAGAAGTGGTTTGCCATGGCCACCTACCGCGGCTGAGAAAGTGTGACTTGCGCAAGGTCATCGTGGGTTTACATGGCCAAGCCAGAATTCGAACCCCGGTCTTCAGACTCATAGTCCAAAGGTAGTCCGTCTGCTCTGGGATGCCAAGTAGGTCTGGGAGACCGCCAGGGGATATTGAGTACTTGAAGGCCTTTTGCTCCTTCCTGGGCTCCTTTGGGACTTCTGGAAGGAAGAGGGCCACAGTTTTCTGAAGTACCAGCTTTGGCAGAGGAGGGGAAAGACCTTTTGAAACTGCAGAAAGTCCCTGAAAGTAGAATCACAGAATCCTAGAGGTGGAAGAAAGCACAAGGGCCCTCCGTTCCAACTCCCTGCCATTGATTCTACTTTCAGTGCAGGAGCTCCTTCTTCGGACATCCTGGGATCTGCAGTTTCACAAGACCTTTCCCCTTGTCTGCGAAAGCGTGCTGGTACCTCAGAAAAATCCAAATCCAAATTTAGGATTGCCCCATTATGCAGAGAGGGAGAGAAGGGCAGGCCAGCTCCATCACGGTTTTCCTGAATAGAAGAAGGTCCTCCTTCTATCGACCATCATCCAGAAGAAGAGAAGGGCAGTCCAGCTCCATTGAGCCTAAGAAGGGAAAGAAAAGGGGCCCTCCCTCCAGTCCATCTGCCTTCGTCCAGGCCTCAGAGGGAGAGAAGGTGTGCGAAACTTTTCCCCTTCTCCACTGCCTTTCCTTACTCCCTTTCTGTCTTGTCTTTTTAGATTGTAAGCCTGAAGAAAGGGAAATGTCTAATGAACAATTTGTAAACCCCTCTGAGAGCCTTTTAGCTGAAGAGAGAGGTATAAACGCTCTTAATAAATAAATAAAGTGGTTCAAAACGGCCTCATTTCCGCAGTGGAAATGCCCCTTGGTTTCAGGGCACTGCCAGGTGAGAAGCGGGAACGGCCACCGGATGGATGGAGAATAGAGAGGTTTAGGCCAGGGGCCAAAAGCCTACAGCACCCGGTATTCCCAGGCGGTCTCCCATCCAAGTACTAACCAGGCCCGACCCTGCTTAGCTTCCGAGATCAGACGAGATCGGGCATGTTCAGGGTGGTATGGCCGTAGGCAGTGGCTCTGCTCGCTTTCCCTCTCTTCAGTGCAAAGGAGATAGAACAGAAGAACGCCATATAGCACCACCTGCTGGACGCAGATAGAAACAACACCAGGGCCACAGCCTCCTCTTCCTCTTCCTCCCCTTCTGCTCTCAGGAAAAGACCAGACACCCCCACTAGTCCCACCCCACCCCCCTAACCTGCCCCACAGACTCCCCACAAGGCCCAGAGAGGAGCCGCCTCAAGCCACAGGCCTCTCCCCATGACTCCCACTCTGCACAGCCCTGCCACTCTTGCAGCAGGCCCTTCTGCCCCCTTGGAAGGAAGGAGGGCCGGGCAATAGAGAGCGTTGGCACTCATAGGACCTTATCAGACGGGAGGAATTTCTCTCAGTTTCGAATGGAGCCGATTCGAATTCACATAAATTCGCTAGTTCAGAATGACTTCAGCATTCAGAATGACTTCCCATTTCCCGAAAATGACTCCCATTGCCCGAAATTGCGTGAGATACTCTTAAAGGCATTAACATACAAACCTATGATTGCATTCGGAATGACTTCCCTTTGCCCTAAATGGCGTGAGATAAACTCATTTGCAATAAAGTGAAACTCCATGATTGCATTCGGATTGCCATTGGATTATACCCCCAAATTCCATCGTATCATAAACTCCTTAGTTACACTGAAGTCTGATTTTTCTTCTTCATCTTCTTCATAAAACAGCTCTCACTTTTCGCAAAGCGTGGTGTAATGCTTTGAACATTGGACTATGAGTCTGGAGACTGGGGTTCGGATTCCGGCTTGGCCATGTAAACCCAGTGGGTGACCTTGGGCAAGTCACCCTTTCTCAGCCTCAGTAGGTGGCCATGGCAAACCACCTCTGAAGGAGTCTTGCCAGGAAAACCCCATGATAAGAGTCTCCATATGTCAGACATGACTTGAAGGCAACATCAAGAAGAAAGGGAAGAATATCAGAAGGATGTAGTGCCACTTCTCCAGTTTGGGATCCATTCAGAGACTGTTTTCAGTCTACATTTTCTTCATTATGGACCTTATCAGACACGAGGAATTTCTCTCTATTTCAAATGGAGCCAATTCGAATTCACATGAATTCGCTAGTTTAGTGAATTAACGTCAATTCCAATTGCATTCAGAATGCGTTCAGAATAACTTCCCAAAATGACCCTCCATTGCCCCAAATTGCGTGAGATACTCTAATACGCAATAACATAAAACCCATGATTGCGTTCGGAATGATTTCCCTTATGCCCGAAATTGCGTGAGAAGCTCTAATTCGCAATAACGTGAAACCCCATGATTGCATTCGGATTGCCATTAGATTATACTTCCAATTTCCAACGTCTGATAAGGTCCAATGAGAGAGAAACCTATAAAAGCCTTTCTTGGGTATGATTCTGTGAAATGTGAAGTAATAGTGATATTTCTCTCAGGAACTACTAGGATGTAGGATTGGATGTTATTGGTGGAGACCAGTGCTTTTCACATTTATTTCCATCAACCAACACTTTCAACTGCAATTTATTTGTAGCAATTTTCTAGGTACATTGGTTAATTCTGGAGGTACATAATCCAGGATTAGAAGTGATTAGTTGTATTTCTATTGCTCAACAATTCTCAGGAGCCAAAAGTGGTGTACATGGCTTTCTCCATATTCTTTCTTTGAAGCAATGCTTCAATCTGGGATTGTGCCCCCTCCCCAAAACCAGGAAATGGCAACCCTAAGGACCTTATCAGACGTCAGAAGTTGGAAGTATAATCTAAGGGCAATCCGAACACAATCATGGGGTTTCACGTTATTGCGAATTAAAGTATCTCACGCAATTTCAAGCAAATGGAAAGTCTTTCCAAACGCAATCATGGGTTTTACCTTATTGAGAATTAAAGCATCTCGCGCAATTTGGGGAATGGGGGGTCATTTTCGGGTAATGGGAAGTCATTCTGAATGCATACCGACTGCAATTAGATTTCACGTAAATTCGCTAAACTAGCAAATTCACGTGAATTCGAATTGGCTCCATTCAAAATTCCTCCCGTCTGATAAGGTCCTAAGTAAAATAGTTTGTGGGATGTACAGTTATTAAACCAAGCATACCTTTTCAGTTTACCAGTTTACCTGTTGTGGGAGGCCAGTATGTGTCCATATAACTTAAATTCATTGTCTCTCTGTCTCCTTGCATTTGCCAAAGAATGGATCACGGTCTGTCATTCTAGCCTACATAACACAAAGTTGAGAATCAGACAGCAGACACTAGCCCAACTTGGATTATAAATGATAGGAAGAATGGCCTGTGGTACCACAGTTGCTCTTGCTCTTCTTATGTCTTAGCAAAAACAGAACAAATTAGACATATTTGATTTTATATACAATCTGAGGAATTATGTCTGTTTTTTATTGAAATTGTATGAATTTTAAAACATGGAATATGCATTTCCTCAATAAACCGGAGTGTTTACAGTCTATCATGTAGCTTCCAAAATGTACATTTTTTACAAGTTTTTGTTGCTGTGAAATTACATTCCCCCCAACCCACACACACACACACACACACACTTTGCACAACAATAAAAAAATCCTACTAGAGGGTTTTTTTCTCATTCTTTTTCTGTTCAATCATACAATTGAAATACATTTAAATATACGATACAATTGGAGTTCCTCTGTCTAGATTGGGAGCGGGAAGCAGGATTCGACTCTATTGAAATATAGCAAGACACACATTTAAATACTTACCACAGTTTATGGATGGATTCAGATGTCAAAGTTTAAAAATGATTAGAAAAATGGTATGATGTGGGGAGGGGCTGGGGGGCAGAGGTACGGCTGTTTCACTGTCAGAGAAGGATTTGCATTAATTACTTAGGTGGTTTGTTTTTGAAAATATTTATTAATGTTTTGATTCATAACATGCAAAGTTAAAAATCAAACCAACTGAATATACTACGATTTTAAAAAGCCCAAATAGTTTGTTCTTCTAAAAAAAGCTCCTCTCCCCCAAACTTTATATATAAAATTTACACATTTACAAAATACTGTGTACTCAAACAATTAGTTGAAATGGAATTTATTTTTATTTATTTAATTTTTATGTGTAACCAAATGAGTACAGCGCACCCGTGCCAACTGTGGACTGGCCATCTGCAGATTTCAGCTTCCGTGGATGGCAAAACCCACTTTTTAAAATGGGCACACATGTGCATGCGCCCACTGAAAACAATGGGATTTGAGCATCCTCGTTTTTTGCTATCCGTGGGATTTGTGCCCAGAATGGATTCCCCACGAATACCAAGGGACTACTGTAACTATTTTCCTGAAGATTGTGAAATCTCTTTGGTTTTGCTAGTTGATGTGGAGCAAGCAAGCAAGCAAAAAATAACAATTAAAAAACAGAAAATATCTATGTTAGTAATAAATAAAAATTATATTTCTTCTTCACAGTATCAAATACACATAAACTACCATAAAAAGAATTTGAGGGGAGGGGAAGTGTGTGGAAGAAATGAGGAACTAAGATGCAATGAATAGGCATGGCATTTAATCATACTCCATTTCCAAGCTCTGGGCTATATCCACACTGTAGAAATATGGTGGAGAGGAGAAGGCAAAACCTTGCCCATCCTAGTAGACTCAGGGGAAAGCAAACTATTGAAGCCTCTACTAGTTTATTTGCTTTTCCTCATTAATAACTTTCACCATCTTGACCACTTCTGATTGTGCTTGGCCACACGTGCCCCAGTTTTTTATCCCTGAAATGTTGGAGGGTAGATTTTATTGGAGCTTGTCTGAAGGTCCTACGAGAGTGGCATAGTGGAGCCAACACAAAACTTTCAGTCCTGTCAAGTTGTTGTACCAGTTACTAAATGGGTGGCAAGTACTGAGATGAGCTGATTCCCTCTCACCTCTGCTCCCAAATCTTTCTTGCAAGGATCTGTGTGGATTTTGTGTTCCAACATATGGTAATAAACAAACAAACAAACAAACTTTATACATGTTTATTGTTTCCATGAGGAATTAAAAAAAAAACACTCATAGAGAATCATAGAATTTTAGAATTGGAAGAGACCACAAGGGTCATCCAGTCCAACCCCTTGCCATGCAGGAACTCTCCATCAAAGCATCCCTGACAGATGGCCATCCTGCCTCTGCTTAAAGACCTCTAAGGAAGGAGATTCCACGACACACCGAGGGAGCGTGTTCCATTGTCGAACAGCCCTTACTGTCAGGAAGTTCCTCCTAATGTCTAGGTGGAATCTCTTTTCCTGTAGCTTGCATCCATTGTTCCGGGTCCTATTCTCTGGAGCAGCAGAAAACAAGCTTGCTCCCTCCTCAGTATGACATTCCTTCAAATAATAGGGCTATCATATCACCTCTTAACCTTCTCTTTTTCAGGCTAAAAATCCCCAGCTCCCCAAGTCACTCCTTATAGGGCATGGTTTACAGACCCTTCACCATTTTGGTGGCCCTTCTTTGGACATGCCCCAACTTGCCAACATCCTTCTTAAATTGTGGTGGCCAGAACTGGACACAGTACTCCAGGTGGGTCCCGAACAAAGCAGAATACAGTGGCATTATAACTTCCCTTGATCTAGACACTATACTTCTATTGATGCAGCCTAAAATTGCATTGGCCTTTTTAGCTGCCGCATAGCACTGTAGACTCATGTTCAACTTGGACTTTTAGATCCCTTTTACACGTAGTCTTGTTAAGCCAGGTGTCTCCCATCCTATATCTATGCATTTCATTTTTCCACCCTAAGTGCAGTACCTTACATTTCTCCTTGTTGAATATCATTATGTTACCTTTGGCCCAGCTTTCCAGTTTATTCATGTCCTTTTGAATTTTGATCCTGTCCTCTGGGGTGTTGGTGTCATCCGCAAATTTGATAAGTAGGCCCCCAATTCTGTCATCCAAGTCATTGAATACCACTGGACCTTGGAGAGAACCTTGTTCACTCCATCTGCTTGGATTCATGTTTTTACTTTTGTGGAAATGATAATAATATCAAAAACTCATATGGACAACCTTGAGCTTCCCTGACAAATCCAGCTTTCCCAGAGTTACAGAATATTGTGTTGCCTCCTTAATCTTCCTCCTAAGAAAGATGAGAGGTGATGGTGGTATTGAATCAATCTTAAATGCAGGAATCTAAAACTGAAATTGTTCCAAATGATTGTTATGTGTAGATGACAAATGATAACTCTAACTGGGTTTCTTCTTCAGGATCGCTGGTGAGACTTCAAAGAGAATATACTGGGTATAATGAATGGCTTTCACTCTCTCCTGATCCACTAAAGAAGCAGGATTTATACCATACGATCACTACTGGGAGTGAATTCCCACCTTTCACAGTTCAGTTTTTCTCCCTCGATTGTAGTCCATTTGAGCTATAGCTTTCCTGCACAAGGAGCAATTTTGGAAGGCAATCCAGGATCCCCACACACATTTCCCTGCATCCTTATTTGGCTGTTTCCTGGGAGTCTGTTATCATTTTCCTCTACCCTGCATTTCCATTTCTGCTTTTTAATTTGTGACGTTCCTTCAACATAGGAATTTATTGCATGGATTAAAAACCATGCTTCATTGATGTCTCTTTCAGGATAAAGTTGGGTATTATCACACACAAAATGCTGCCGATGTTGCTGCCCGGCTGAATCCCGGCTAACTTGCAGCTAGAAGCTGCACTCAGCCAGCCTCTTTGGCAAAGCCGGGAGCTTCCCAATTTTGAAATCTTCCAGCTGAGCATGGCTTCTAGATGGAAGATAGCTGGGATTCAGCCAAGCGGCGGCATCAGCGGCATTTTGTGTGTGATAATACCCGACTTTATCCCAAAAAAGACTTCAACGTGGTAGGGGTAAGTTGGGTTTCTAAGCCATGTGATAAATGTATTCTATATATTTTATACTTTATACAACCTCTGAAGATACCAGCCGCAGTTGCAGGAAAAAGTCAGGAGTACATTGTTCCAGAACATGGCCAAACAGTCCGAGAAACCCACAGAAAACGATTCCTTCAACACATTCCAATGGGCTCCCTTGCTGCTGTACTGGTATAATGGTTGAGTGCTAGAGATTTTTTTAAAAACCAAAAGGAAGAATTGGAGAGATTGTGGCTACCCTCAAAGACAGCTTCATCCAAGTCCTTTTTCCTCCCCTACCAGAAACAAAGTTATAATGGGTAATCTTGGCTGCTATACAACCCAGGCACATTGCCTTGATGCCTATACTGGGATTCTTGTGAAACCCCACATAGATTAATTGTGTGATTTTGGCTGACGATTCGATAATTTTGGTGGTAAAAAAGAAAACTAGAATTATACCTGAAGAAGATAGAACAGCAGTAATTTATTTATTTATTTATTTATTTATTTCATTTGTATGCCATTTTTAACCCACCTCCATTCCATTACAAAAACCTTGTGTGAATATTATCTCTGTTTTTATTCAATGCTAAATGCAGAGAAGGAAGCCACAAATCCTTTTCTTCTTTACTTGGAAGAAAGCAGTTGCCAAGGGCTGATTTCCAAGCTAGCAAGCTGGCTGCAAATAATGGTCATCCACAACAACCACTCCTTTTATCTGAATCCTTTCTTTTTGGAAGTTAGGTTCAACTTTCCTCCATGATACGAGTCTCCCCTCTTCTTGGGTTGTTTTTCCCCCAACCGCCCCTGCCATCAGTCTATGGATTATACCTTTTAGAATTTAGAAAGAAATATTTTAGGTCATTTTCTCTGTACAGCGTTTTCCAAATGCTTCCCCAAATTAAGAAAAAGAAAGAGAGAATTTTCCCTTAAGAAGTGACCCTAATATCTTAAGCTGTGTTCTCCACAGAATACAAAATCGATCCCAAATTTAGTTTAAAAATATTAAAATTAAAGGAAAATACATTTGATAAAGTAACATAGCACAATGGGTGGGCTCAAAACACCCAGCGTCTGGAGCACCTGCTTTTACTAAGCTAACAGAAAGTAAAAATGTAAGGATGTTCACTTGGTTTCCCCATTTCCTTGAGTATTCTACCACTTTCTATTCCTTCTCTAGGTCTCTCCTCTACTCTTAACCTCTTCCAGGTAATAAGCAAAGATTGGAATAATTAAATAAACAGTGGATCTTCCTTCCCCTTTAGCTTATTACGGATATGCGGGGACCTGATATGGATGAAGTTTCCTTCTCTGTATAATTTTTCAAAAAGTACGTTCCCCTCCCTGCATGGGGTTGTTAAACAGAGGGAAAGGCTGCCAATGTGCAATATCCATGATGTCAACCAGAAGCTTGAAAGTTTAATATCATGATTCATGCAGAATAATTCTTTTGAAGGTTTCTGGGTCTGTTCAATGTTAAAATACTATTGCAAGCCAGTTTGCAATAGTATCACCAGAATAAAACTGTTGTCCTTTTTTCCTTCTCTATTATCCTCAAGCTCCAAAAAATGAAATGGGCTCCTGATTTTGGCCCTGCAACCTTTGTTCCAAGGTGGGGAGCAACAGTGACTCTTCCCTACGTTATGTCAGTACTTCCCATATCATTGCCTGTAGTGGAGACGGAGGGGCTTCAAAATGTATCCAGTAATGAGTGGACATCTACAAGTCAGCTAATAGCCAACCCACTCTTACCTGCAAAACCATTTTTATAAGACAAGAGAAGAGCAGAGATATTCAGTTATGCGCTCCTTTGGATTGAATGGAGACAAAGAGTCCAATCCCAATCGGTTGATTACCTGAAGACAAAAAATATAAATTTATAGAATTCATTAAACAGATGCCGAAAAATAAACTAGGTGACAATCTTTAACTAGACCAATAAGAGCACAGGTACTGCAGAATGTGCCCTACTTACCTCAAGCCTCTCAAATGTATACATTTTTTTAAAAAATCAAGTAACCTATTCCTACAGCCAGTTATACAATGAAGATCTGTGTGTTTGGGGGGGGGGTGTTTGTTTGTTTTTTTTGGCTGGTTATATGGATTTTAGCACAACTCAGAAACTACACTTCACGCTTATCTCCCACTTGAGGTGTAGTTAAACATAATTTTTTGTGGGTTTTTCAGACTATGAGGCTGTTCTCTAGAAGAGTTTATTCCTGACATTTCACCGGCAGCTATCTGCAGTTCACCACCACGGTTTCTTCCTCAGGAAAAAGCCCATTGACAAATCCAGGAGGGGCACGCTTGGCCCACTCCCCCCACTTTTTCCTCTTGCCTTCTCCCCCACCATCTGCCCCCTCTGCCAGCAGGAGTCTTAGCAATTAACATTAGATTTGGACCAAGTTTTGAGGTGAGTATGTATCAATGTGCAAATGTGCAAGATATGTACTGGGGACATGGAGGAATGAAAATATAATAAAGAGCTGTGGTTTGCACCCAGATGCACAGAGGCAGTGCTTTTCCGGTCTAAGCAGCAGACAAAGGAGAGGGTTTTGGACTGTGGTTCTTATAGCCCTGAACTACTGAATATGAGTAATCACATTTTTCTTTCCATAGGACACTATGAAGCTCCCTAAGACAACACCTGAGGAGTTCAATTTATTTCTTTGAATTGTTTTGTAAGTATCTGTCTACACAGCAAACAACATTGTGTCAAGAATGAGAGCCAGACACCCGTATACCACAATCAGTCATATACAACAATTTTCATACAGAAGGGAGAGCTGCACTCCTTGCGGATCCCTTTCCAATTCATTTTACCATAGTGTCTGGGATTGGCCTGTCCCCCAGCTCACCCAGAGCCATCTACACACCATTTGTGAGAATGAGGATGAGGTTAGTCATTGAGATTTCACCCCACAATTTTCCCAAAACAGGTAAGTGTTTCTCAGAAGCCCCTTGCCCCCCATTCCAGGCCATTCCTCCCTCCCTCCTTCCCCTAAAACTGAATTAAACAGTCAAATATTAAAATATCTAAAGCAAAAAATTCCAGCTAAGATAAACAACAAGGAATTAGGCAAAGGCGCTACCCAGATCTGACTACCCGCCTGGAGAAGATGAACTATCACACAGAAATCCACCTTGTATTTAGTGAATTTCTCCTCAACACTTATGGCATCCTAAAGCAAAGGCCTGACCTGAGCTCCAATCCCTTGCACAATAACCCTGCTGACCTCACGAAGGGGGTGACTGACATTGTCCCATCCAAATTCCTTGGAGATACCTTACTGCTGCTGAACTGTTTGTGCGAACTTTCAAAAGAAGACAACAAGGCCCTTTGTGCTTGGCAGGGCCTTCTGCTGTTCTTACCCTCAGATGTCTAATGGAAAGACCACACTGACACAGCATAAAGGATACCTGCCAAAAATGGGAGTGGAGTAGTGTGTACGTTTTTTGTATCAAGCTGTGTCTGACTGGTTGTTCTGTTTCATATATTTTGGATAACTGTATTGTTTTTTAAAGTGATAACTATTTTTATATTTGAATTGTTGCTAGTTGCTACAAGCTGCTTGATGTAATTGTGTGAGTTAAATTACAATGAAATAAAATAAAAATATTTGTTCGTTCCTCAGTTTACAAATATCAAATTGAATGCAGCATTGTTTATTTGTTTTACTAAGGAAAGAGAGAGGCCTCCTGGCTACTTTTCTCTCATTCCACTGAGATCACAGCTGGCCATGGTTTCTCTTGGTCTCTGAATGTGCTTCTGAAAGGCATTCATTCTCAGGAGCCAAAACCCTCTGAAATTTCTCTCTTGAAAAAAACAAACAAACTGACATGGGTGATTAGACACTTCTCATGCCTGTATGTTTTGTATTGATGTTGCAAAGAGCCCTCATATTCTCTCCTCCACATTTCCTTTCCATGCTTTTGTACTATATCTGGGTGTGTTCCAATTTCCCAAAAGGCAGAAGAATGGCTGGAGCCAAACAGCTGGAGATCTGCCAGATATATCTATTCTGATGATGACAGCTTTGCAAGTCTGCAGAGGGAATGGAGAAATCTCAAAAGTCAAATCAGGAACTGGATAGGTGGCGAATCTGATTTGATTTTTGTTTTGCTTTGTAGTTTTTGTGCACTTCCAGAGATACTCCCTTTCCATGCCAGTTGCTGGTGTAAATTTAGTTCCCGAGTCCACCCAAGTTTTCGTCCCTTGCTTTTTTTACAAATCCAAGTGTGATCACATTGGGATTATTCTGTATAACTGAATCTTGCACAGCATCTTGCAAAGGATGGTGGAGAGCTAACTTTTTATTCAAGCAAGCCTTTGGAAACAAATTGTTAACAAGAGAAGGGGTTGTTGTTTTTATTAAAAATGATGCTTCCCATTTTTAAATGGTTTTCATCTGTTGTTAGTATAAAACAGGTTGAGCACTTTTTATCTGAGATACTAAAACCCAAAATATTCCAAAATCCAAAATTGTCCATATGGGTAAGTGAGAAAATGACACCTTTGTTTTCTGATAATTCAGTGTAAACAAACTTCATTTCATGCACTAAATTATTAGCTGTCTTGGCTCCTGGCCTGGGAGAAAAGCAGCATATAAACTAACTAACTAACTAACTAATATAATGTGCATAAAATTACCTTCAGGCTATGTGTAGAAGGTGTAAATAAAACATAAATGAATATCACATTTACACTTGAGCCCCATTTCCAAGATATCTTATTATGTTGAAGCAATCATTTCAAAATCTGAACAACCTCAAAATTGAAAACAATTCTAGTGCCAAGCATTTTGGATAAAGAAGACTCAACTTGTAATAATCATAATTTTATTTCTATGTTGCCTTTCTCATGGTGTGGGAGCCAGCTTTTCCAATATCTGATAAAAATAATTGCTTTGTTTCAATTATATATGGAGTGGGATCCAAGGTGGCTCACCAAAAGAGTCAGGTAAAAACAGTGAAATTTTAAAAAGCAGTTGAAACCATCCTATCCCATGTAATTGGACCTCATGGAGAAGTGATCAGATAGGACCAAGTTGAATGGAATGTTTGTTTGGTTTCCAAGGAGATGATTGAGAATCTTGGCCAAGGTGGGAGTTGGGTCCGTTGAGGTTGAGTAGAGGTTGATACTGGAGGTGGAGAGATCTCAAGAGACTGAAGACACAGCATTCATTTGGTTCAAGACTTCTACATCATTTACACAGTACTGTTGGCTTCTCTGCCTATTCATTGTAAGTGCTTTCAATCCTATCTTTGTTTAAATGGAACCTACTACTGCTTTGTGAAGGCATCACTTTAAACAAGGTGGACCTCTTGAGCTCACCTGATAGCAACCTTCTTATTTATTTATGCATTAGTTATGTTCATTGAACTGTATGGTTATGTGATTTCTTAAATTTCTTCTCATCTTTCTCTCATGATTGAGTCTCAAGGTGGTTTAGAACACAAAATATAGAATGAACAAAAGAATTTTAAAGGAAACATGCTAGTAGAAGAAAAGGATAATACTATTTCTTTGGTTGGCAGTTACTTCTCAAAGATCTGCAAAGGACAATCTACAAATATTAACTGGGAGGGAAAGAGGAAATTGGAGGACAATGGCTTACAGAGATATCATATTGGTAACAGAAGTGGGTGGTTCCCATGTTAATGGGATGATGAATCTGCTATTACTTTTAGTCTGAACTGTCTGTGGTGCTGACTCTATCTTGGAACTGGACTCCAGCAGCGTGGACTAAAACCTGGAGGAAATTCAATGCCCCAATAACATGGAAGTCACAGCCTGTCACACTGTGCATGAGCTGTGCGAAATGGAGTTTTTGTTTTCTTTTTGTCTGTCCTGAATTTCCCAGCTCCATTACATGACCCCAAGATCAAGTAATAAGAGAGTATGAGAAAACTGTATAGCATTTCACTTTCTCCACCCCATGCAGAAATGTATGCAACTCTTTCATGGCCACACTTATGAAAAGGTTTTGCCTTTAAAAGACACAATGGTTGTAATTTTTCACAGTAGACATATTATTTGGGAGGCAACTATAGAAAAATCCTACCACGAAGGTGCCTCAAATTTGTTTTCCTAGGAATATAGGCTGGCGGATTTTTTTCACCCACAATTATACAGTGGAGGTGGCCTATACCACCATTGTGGAGGTTGATTGTTGACCTTTTCCAAGGATAGAATCCAATTTCCATCAAGCCTGCAGGTGTCCTCTTTTCAGAATTTAAAGGGGGCATTGCAAGAATAGAGAGGCAAGGTAGTATAGTGGTTTGAATGCAATGAGGACAGGTATTTCTCTTATACCATGTAGCAAATGAGACCTGGGAAGCTAAGCAGTGGAATAGCGCTGTCTGCAAGCCATTTTGCTCACTCTTCTTGGCTCCTGCAGGCTCTGACCAATTATAAAATGAAGAGGAGGCACGAGGAATCCTCGCTTTCAAAGAGGAAGGAGGGGGACTGCATAGCTGACAAAAGGCGAAAGGAAGATGAGACCCAAATCAGGAGGTTGGTACTAAATCCAAGGGCCTGTGGCAGAAGTGCTGGGTTCTTTCTTTATTTCTCCCTTATTCCAGCACCTCTGTCAGGGTCCAATGCACCCTGAACTCATATACAAATATTACAATGCTAATAAAAAGTCTCATAGCAGCTTTGCATGAGGTATTGTGATTTAATTCTAAGGGAGTTGCAGGTTTCCCCTTAGTGTATTCCTGGCAGATGTAACACAGACATTGTAATATCAGCTGGCACTTCTAGTTGAACAACCTCTTCAGGGTCACAGTTTGTCCCACCTTTCTTAGAAGAGAGGCAGATAGATCACAAGTGAGCTGATGGGTCCATCCATACTAACTAGCCATGGCTTCAGACTGTCTTAGCCCTACAACCAACTGTCTAATTAAAAATAAGAATTGTAAGCCTCTCCGATAACTTTTAGCAGGGTTTACTCTAATGCTCTAATAAATAAATAATAAACCAATGTGGTCTAGTGTTTGAATGTTGGACTATGGCTCTAAAGAGTCAATTCCCAGTTCAGAGGTTCAGTTTCCAATTCAGCCATGAAATCCACTGGGGGACCTTAGGAGAGTGAGGCTCTCTCAGCCTCAGATGATGGCAATGGCAAAGCCCCAAAGCAGTTTGCCAGGAAAAGATTGTAATAGGTTTTACTTTGTATCACCATGAGTCGGAAAAATCTTAAAGGCACACAACAACAACAACAACAACAACTACAGCTGGAAAGTTGTTCTGGATAGAAACTGGGAAACAGCAAGATTTGAGATGTGAACCTCCTGTGGATTCCTGAGATTTGCAGTTTAAGGAGGCTTTACAGTTTTAGGGCTGAGGATTCTAAATTTGCTTTGTAAAACTGCCATCCCATGATTCCATGGGAAGGAAAGCATAAGTCAGCTAATCATTGTGTCTTTAGTTCTCCCAAAGAGTTTTAGAAGAAATAGAAGCAAACTTTTATTTACTTTTGGTATGTTGGGAAACCAGAGGTGCAATCCAGCATCCAGGGTGGGATGTTTGACTCTCTTGCAATGGTTGTTGTTTACTTAGGAGTTTTGAAGAGGCAGATAAGCCTGCATGGATAAGCTGCAGGTGATAGGACTATCTTAGGCCACTAAGCATCCTGCTTTATTCCTTTCCCATCTCCAGTCTCCAGTCCCTTGCCAGTGATGAAGAGCCCATGGAGATCGAACTGGCGGGGCCTCTTCAGGATGGGACATCAACCAACAAGGTACAGGAGAAGCCTCGTGCACTTTCCTTGGTGTTTTAGGATTAGGCAGCATGTTTGAATCTGCTTGTCTTGCAAAGACAGTTATTCTTCCCCACATGGAATTATCATTAAAGAAAGGGAAGTCAGGGCAGTATCGATGCAGTGATGATGCAAAACTGTCAGCTTGATGTGGAACCTGCCAGGGGAAACCGAACTCTAGTTTTGCAGTCTGATTAGCAACCAATTCTGTTTTTAAACACACTGCATAGAACAGTGCCTTTGAGCCACCCTGAGTAGGAAAAGACTTGAAGGTACACCCCTATAGCATTGTAGGAATATCATAATTCCATGAGTCCAGGTATTTCTCTTATGCCATGAAGCAAAGATACCTGGCAGGATAAGCAGTAGAATAGCATCTTCTGCAAGCCATTTTGCTCACTCTTCTTGGCTCCTGGAGGCTCTGACCAGGAATAATCTGAAGAGGAGGCGACAGGAATCCTTCCTTTCCAAAAGAAAGTTGGACTACTGTCTTATGGTTAAAAAGCTCAAGGAAGAAGAGACGGCCAAGAACACCCAAATCAGGAGATTGGTACTAAATCCAAGGGCCTGTGGCAGAGGTGCTGGGTTCTTTCTTTATTTCTCCCTTATTCCAGCATCTCTGTCAGGATCCAATGTACCCTCAACTCATCCTGTTAATTAAAAATATTATCATGCTAAAAAAAAAATCTCAAAGCAGCTTTGCATGAGGTATTGTGATTTAATTCTAAGGGAGTTGCAGGTTTCCCCACAGTGTATTCCTGGCAGATGTAACACAGACATTGTAATATCAGCTGGCAGTTGAAGTTCAACAACCTCTTCAGGACCACAGTTTGTTCCGACTTTCTTAGATGTGAGGCAGATAGATCACGAATGAGCTGGTGGGTCCATCCATACTACCTAGCAATGGCTTCAGTCTGTCATAGCCCTACAACCGTCTAATTAAAAATAAGAATTGTAATCCTCTCTCATAACTTTTAAGGCTGAAGAGCAGGGTATAAATATTCTAATGAAAAATAATAATAATAATAATAATAATAATCCAATGTGGTCTAGTGTTTGAATGTTGGACTATAACTCTGAAGAGTCAATTCCCAGTTCAGAGGTTCAATTCCCAATTCAGCCACGAAATCCACTGGGTGACCTTGGGTGAGTGAGGCTCTCTCAGCCTCAGATGATGGCAATGGCAAAGCCCCAAAGAAGCTTGCCAGGAAAACCTTGTGATAGGTTTTATTTAGCATCACCATAAGTCACAAAAATCTTGAACGCACAGAACAATAATAACAACTACAGCTGGAAAGTTGTTCTGGATAGAAATTGGGGAAAATCAAGATTTAAGATGTGAACTTCCTGTTGATTCCTGAGATTTCCAGTTTAGGGAGGCTTTAGAGTTTTAGGGCTGAGGATTCTAAATGTGCTTTGTAAAACTGCCATCCCATGAATCCATGGGAAGGAAAGCAAAGAAGGTCAGCTAATCATTGTGTCTTCAGTTCACCCCAAGAGTTTTAGAATAAATAGAAGCAACCTTTTATTTACTTCTGTTTTGTTCGGAAACCAGGGATGCGATCCAGCATTCGGGGTGGGATGTTTGACTTTCTTGCAATGGTTGTTGTTTACTTAGGAGTTTTGAAGAGGCAGATAAGCCTGCATGGATAGGCTGCAGGTGATAGGCCTATTCAGTGCTCTATCACAGGCCACTAAGCATCCTGCTTGATTTCTTTCCCATCTCCAGTCCGTTGCCAGTGATGAAGAGCCTATGGAAATAGAACTGGCGGGGCCTATTCAGGATGGGACATCAACCAACAAGGTACAGGAGAAGCCTCGTGCACTTTCCGTGGTGTTTTAGGATTGGGCAGCATGTTTGAATCTGCTTGTCTTGCAAAGACAGTTATTCTTCCCCACCTGGAATTATCCTTAAAGAAAGGGAAGTCAGGGCAGTATCAATGCAGTGATGATGCAAAACTGTCAGCTTGATGTGGAACCTGCCAGGGGAAACTGAACTCTAGTTTTGCAATCTGATTAGCAACCAATTCTGTTTTTAAACACACTGCATAGAATAGTGCCTTTCAGCCACCCTGACTAGAAAAAGACTTGAAGGCACACCCCAATAGCATTGTAAGAATATCATAATTCCATGAGTCCAGGTATTTCTCTTATGCCATGAAGCAAAGATACCTGGCAGGATAAGCAGTAGAATAGCATCTTCTACAAGCCATTTTGCTCACTCTTCTTGGCTCTTGGAGGCTCTGACCAGGAAAAATCTGAAGAGGAGGCGACAGGAATCCTCGCTTTCCAAAAGAAAGTTGGACTACTGTCTTACGGTTAAAAAGCTCAAGGAAGAAGAGACGGCCAAGAACACCCAAATCAGGAGATTGGTACTAAATCCAAGGGCCTGTGGCAGAGGTGCTGGGTTCTTTCTTTATTTCTCCCTTATTCCAGCATCTCTGTCAGGATCCAATGTACCCTTAACTCATCCTGTTAATTAAAAATATTATCATGCTAAAAAAAAATCTCAAAGCAGCTTTGCATGAGGTATTGTGATTTAATTCTAAGGGAGTTGCAGGTTTCCCCATAGTGTATTCCTGGCAGATGTAACACAGACATTGTAATATCAACTGGCAGTTGACGTTCAACAACCTCTTCAGGACCACAGTTTGTTCTGACTTTCTTAGAAGTGAGGCAGATAGATCACGAATGAGCTGGTGGGTCCATCCATATTACCTAGCAATGGCTTCAGTCTGTCATAGCCCTACAACCGTCTAATTAAAAATAAGAATTGTAATCCTCTCTCATAACTTTTAAGGCTGAAGAGCGGGGTATAAATATTCTAATAAATTAATAATAATAATAATAATAAACCAATGTGGTCTAGTGTTTGAATGTTGGACTATAACTCTGAAGAGTCAATTCCCAGTTCAGAGGTTCAATTCCCAATTCAGCCACGAAATCCACTGGGTGACCTTTGGTGAGTGAGGCTCTCTCAGCCTCAGATGATGGCAATGGCAAAGCCCCAAAGAAGCTTGCCAGGAAAACCTTGTGATAGGTTTTACTTAGCATCACCATAAGTCGCAAAAATCTTGAACGCACAGAACAATAATAACAACTACAGCTGGAAAGTTGTTCTGGATAGAAATTGGGAAAAAGCAAGATTTAAGATGTGAACCTCCTGTTGATTCCTGAGATTTCCAGTTTAGGGAGGCTTTAGAGTTTTAGGGCTAAGCATTCTAAATGTGCTTTGTAAAACTGCCATTCCATGAATCCATGGGAAGGAAAGCATAGATGGTCAGCTAATCATTGTGTCTTCAGTTCACCCCAAGAGTTTTAGAATAAATAGAAGCAACCTTTTATTTACTTCTGTTTTGTTCGGAAACCAGAGATGCGATCCAGCATTCGGGGTGGGATGTTTGACTTTCTTGCAATAATTGTTGTTTACTTAGGAGTTTTGAAGAGGCAGATAAGCCTGCATGGATAGGCTGCAGGAGATCTGACTATTCAGTGCTCTATCATAGGCCACTAAGCATCCTGCTTGATTTCTTTCCCATCTCCAGTCCGTTGCCAGTGATGAAGAGCCAATGGAGGTAGAACTTTCGGGGCCTCTTCAGGATGGAACATCAAGCAACAAGGTACAGGAGAAGCCTCGTACAGTTTCCGTGGTGTTTTAGGATTAGGCAGCATGTTTGAATCTGCTTGTCTTGCAAAGACAGTTATTCTTCCCCACCTGGAATTAGCCTTAAAGAAAGGGAAGTCAGAGCAGTATCAATGCAGTGATGATGCAAAACTGTCAGCTTGATGTGGGGAGCTGTTGAGGGAAACCAAACTCTAGTTTTGCAATCTGATTAGCAACCAATTCTGTTTTTAAACACACTGCATAGAACAGTGCCTTCGATCCGCCCTGAGTAGGAAAACACTTGAAGGCACACCCCAATAGCATTGTAAGAATATCATAATTCCATGAGTAAAGGTATTTCTCTTATGCCATGAACCAAAGATACCTGGCAGGATAAGCAGTGGAAGAGCACCTTCTTCAAGCCATTTTGCTCACTCTTCTTGGCTCCTGCAGGCTCTGACCAATAATAAAATGAAGAGGAGGCGGGAGGAATCCTTTCAATCTAGGAGGAATATGGAGGTCTCCCTTCATACTAAGAGGCCAAAGAGAAAATGAAGCATCCAGGTGGAAGGACAACTGCAGAAATTGAGAGGTTGGTACTAAATCCAAGGGCCCATGGCAGAGGTGCTGGATTCTTTCTTTTTCTCCCTTACTCCAGCATCTCTGTAAGGATCCAATGTCTCCTTAACTCATCCATTTTATTCAAAAGATAATGACCCTAACAAAAAGACTCAAAGCACCTTTGCACAGTGTGATGTGGTAAAATTCTAAGGGAATTGCAGGCTCCACCATAGTATATTCCAGGCAGATGTAACCCACCCATTGTAATAACAGCTGGGAGTTGTAGTCTAACAACCTCTTCAGGGCCACAGTTTGCCCCACCTGTCTTTGAAGAGAGGTAGATAGATCATGAGTCAACTGATGGGTCCATCTTTCCTGACTAGCCATGGCTTCATAATGTACTAGCCCTACAGCCAATGTAATATAGTGTTTGAATGTTGGACTATGACTCTGTAGACCAAGGTCCAATTCCCAATTCAGCCTTGAAACCCACTGGGTGATCTTGGGCACGTCACATTCTTTCAGTCCTTGAATGATGACAATGGCCAAGCCCCTCTGAAAAACTTGCCAGGAAAACCTCATGACAGGTTCTTCTTAGGATCATCCTAAGTCAGAAATGTCTTGAAGGCACATAACAACAGCAACAACTGCTACAGCTCGAGAGAAGTTAAGGGTAGAAATTGGGAAACTGCAGGATCTGAGGTGGCAACATCCTAGGAAATCCTGGGGTTTGCAGTTTAGGGAGGCTTTAATGTTTTATGGCTTTGATTCTAAATGTGCTTTGTTAAACTGTCAGTCCCAAGATTCCATGGGAAGTCGCTCTTCTATTTTTCCTGGTTATCTTGAACTGTGTAATAGAAGAAGTCCCTTGGACCCATTGAATCAAATAGGCATGGGTTTGCTGGAAATCTCTGATAGCTCTTGCCATCTTTTTGTTTTAATCTCATATTAATCTTTATTAAGGCCTATACAAAGTTTGGAGTTCCCTTGGAGCGGTAAGGACCTTTGGGGTTTTTTTGAGACCCTAGGAATCTGGTTTCATTAGGAATGGCTGTTAAACCTACTGTTGTGATTGTAACATTTACTTTTATTCCCCTCCCCCGCACCCCCAAAAAAGTGCTCTGGGCAATTTACAAATGTAGGGAGGAATCCCATCACCATTCTGCTCCAGCATTACATTTCTGATGAGCTGATTTTCCTGCCTCCTTTGCTGTCCAAGACAGTAGGCAGGTTTAAAATAATTCCTCCCATCGTCCCTCCCACCCTTCACTGGTTAATGTATAGCCCCAGAAAGGCCATGCACTCCAACCACCTGCCATGCAGGACCTCTCAGTCAACGCATCCGGCACAGATTAAAGTCTTCCAAGGAAGGAGACTCCACCACACTCTGAAGGAGTGTGCTCCACTGGAACAAGGCTGCTTTTGGGCCTGGGGATGGGGGTTCCTCTCAAAGGAGTGAAAAATGAACATGCCACATTTGGATGTAAAAGACATAGTAAATGTATGTTATATAATAAAATGGTGGCCTGCCTGGTTACAATGCCAGTGTAAGCTATGATCATCAACCAGAATTCAGCAGTCTAGGGCTCCTGCCACACTGAGCAATGAATGCAGTAAGATTTCACTTTTTCAGTTTGTTATGGCACAATCCTATGCAGACCTGGGATTTGTAGTTTGTTGCAGCACCAGAGGTCTCGGCCACAGAAGGCTAAATGTCTCACAAAACTATAAATCCCAGAATCCCATAGCATTGAGCCCTGGCAATTAAAGTGGTGTCAAACTGCCCTAATTCTGCAGTGTAGATGCAGCCTGAGTGAATATACTCCATTTCACAGCATGAAATGATCCATCGATTTGGTAGGAAAAATGGCCAGATCTTGGTAAAAAGCCACTGCAACTTTTAAGTTAGGTGATGTGGCCCTGGCTTCATAAATGGTGGAAGAAGACCATTTCATGGCTCATGTATTAGCCCATGCTGGCCCTATGTGGCTGCTGCTTATATTCTGCTTTGGGTGTGGATGAGCTGCAACAAGGTGGATGGAGTGACAGTCATTTTTCACCATAGACCAGCAGTTTGGAGCATTCTAATTTTTAAAAAATAATTGTAACTTAACAGTCTAGTTACTTCATAGAAACAAGAAAGTGATTTGTTACTTTCAACAATTGTTATTATGAGGGTAAGAA
Organism: Urosaurus nigricauda; assembly: GCA_034509955.1. Classification (NCBI taxonomy): domain Eukaryota; kingdom Metazoa; phylum Chordata; class Lepidosauria; order Squamata; family Phrynosomatidae; genus Urosaurus; species Urosaurus nigricauda. The sequence continues at coordinate 67,882 of JAOEGL010000098.1, forward strand.
ACTGTGGAAATGACAACATGGGACTATAATTATTAGTAATACTTTTTTTAAAATCAAACTTGTAAGTTCTGTTTTACAAGTGAGGCCATATACCCACATTACAACACAAAAGAGCTAAAACTATTCAGCAAGGGTAAGAAGCCATGCACAGAAAGGATATTATGATCTGCCCACAACTCCTTCACATCTCATAAGCTATTTCAAACACTTTTTTTTTCTGGATCTTCTTCTTGTTGTACTCCTCCCAGCTTCAGAGGGAGTGAATTACCAAACATATAATCCATTCATAGAACTGAAATAACATTTTGACTAAAAGCTTATTTCAAGCACAGAAGGAGATTACATTCTAATGTAACATAATAAATAGTAAAACATGTATTTTGAATCCCACACCAAAAAATATGGCTGACTAGGGTGACTTAAAACAAAGAAATAATCGGGTATTGAAGCATAAAGACCCAAGATGCTTTTTTTTTTGAAGCAAAACAAAAAGCTTTTTTTCCCCAGGAGCTGAAACAGTGCCATAACTGGACACAGTGTTCCAGGCGGGGCCTGACCAAAGTCGAACAGAGTGGCACTATTACTTTCCTTGATCTAGTCACTATACTTCTATTGATGCAACCTAAAATTGCATTGGCCTTTTTAGGTGCCACATTGCATTGTTGACTCATGTTCAACACGGATTGTATTAATATGTTCTCTCTAGGAATATCTCTGTCCTCCAAAGGAGCTCTCTTGTCAGCTTGATCCAAAAGTTGCCCAGAAGGACAGGACCTAGAGATTCCTAGAGAGAAAAATCCACTAAGCATTTCCAGCTCCTTCAGCACAACTTTATGTGGAACGTCTGGCAGATGTTGGTCACAGAATTACATTGGAGGACATAATTAGGTGTTTTCTCAGTTCGAAATATAGCATTTTTATGACTTGCAGTTTTTCTACATTCATGGGGGTCCTGTGCCCTGTTATCAAGATTAGTTTTAGATCAAAATTTGGTGTGTGGATTTCCCTCCATGATCCCAAACTGACCTCCAAGGGATGTCAGCCATAATCCCCACAGCGGTGAGTCAGATAGGCAGAGGGCTTTGCCTCCTGAGACCCCGGCAAAAGTCAAGGGACCACTTTACTGTCATTTCAAAAGGCCAACCTGATTACAGTAGAGTCTCGATTATCCGACGTAAACTGGACCAGCTGATGGTTGAATAACCAACAATGTTGGATAATCTGGAAAGTCCAAGAAAAGCCTTTAAATCACAAAGGACCTTATCAGACGTTGGAAATTGGAAGTATAATCTAATGGCAATCTGAATGCAATCATGGGGTTTCACATTATTGCGAATTAACGTATCTCACGCAATTTCAGGCAAAAGGGAAGTCATTCGAAACACAATCATGGGTTTCACGTTATTGCGAATTAAAGCTTCTCACGCAATTTCGGGCAATGGGCGGTCATTTTCGGGTAATGGGAAGTCATTCCGAACGCATTCCGAACGCAATAGGAATCCACATGAATTCAAATTGGCTCCATTAGCAATAAAGAGAAATTCCTGCTGTCTGATAAAGTCCTATGAATTGCAAAGGCATTGAAGTTTGATTGCAATAACAGTACAAGTGAATGTAAAGAAATCACTGATTAAGATTGTGATGTACAGTATAAATAGTACAGTCCTCTGAAAATTTAAAGAAATCACACAAAATTTAAAGAAATCACAGCAGCCGTGACGTTGGATAATCCGGAATGTTGGATAACCGAAGGTTGGTTCATTGAGACTCTAGTGTGAATCTGTCATGGCCTTTAGTCCAAAGTCTAAAAGACTTTGGTGCTTTCCTTGTATTGGGTGTAGTACCTTTGCTAGTTCCTCAGATCAGATCAGAAGCTGGAGTGAATTTACTGTCCTGCAAATATGGGGAGGGGAAATACAGGAAACCACCACCCTCCGTTCTTATGTTGCCCTCAGGTAGCTCAGTCAGTATCCAGAAGCCTTTTTCGCTGCTGTGCCCTAAAGTTTGCTACTTTCTCCTTTTCCACCCTCTTTGGTCTTGAAAGGAAGAGAAAGGAGGAGCCACTTCAATCCAAGCCTTCTGGGACCAGCCAGGATTCTTGTAGTCCCTCAGAGACCTCCTCAGAACGTCCACCAGCCTCTTTATCATCACAAGCTGAGCGTAGAGGACTATATAGATGTGGTTGTTACGATTTTGTGGCTGTGTGTCTTATATATTTTGTTTTCAATATTAGCTCTAGCAGATTTTAGCTGTATTGTATTAACTTTATCCCTCTCGGAGTTTACTTCTTGCTCCTTTGTAGTAATAGCATTTTGTGTGTGAGTTTCTTGTTTTCTTTGTTTAATTTATATTTGGGACAACACTTTGATAGTGTCCTAGTGTTTTCTGGTATAGATATGTTGTTTACAGAGTAAATATGTTGTTTAAGGAGTTATTAAACTAGTTAAACTTACAGTTTATTAAATTTTCTACACTGTAAAACAGGTGTACTTTTTATTTTACTCTGTTAAAATGTGAGGTAGACATTCTCACAAATCTTGTGCCATTCTTGTTTGCTTATTATATTTTTGGATGTTTGTTTATTTACATATTTCATAGAATCATAGAATCATAGAGTTGGAAGAGATCACAAGGGCCATCCATCCAACTCCCTGAAATGCACAAACTCCCAATCAAAGCATTCCTGAAAGATGGCCATTTATTTCTCTGTTGACTTCTATGATTTTCCTTACGTTATTCTTGGAATTTCCTTTGTTTCTTTACAAGACATTGTTTTCTATTATTGCTTTTTTTCTTTTTTTTCCCTGACTGTTTCTTCAATAAATATATTTATATATATGAAATTCCTATTCTCTATCTCACTAGCAAAATATTTGTCTCTCTTTATTGAATATACAGTCATCCCTCCAGATTCGTGGGGGATCCGTTCTGGGTACCTCTGCGAATTCGACATTTCGCAGACATTCAAGCCCCTTCCTCCCACCATCCCCTTCACTCTTTTCCATCCCCTGAGCTTTGCCTCGGGGGCTGGGAGGGGACCGTCCCTCAGTTTGGGGGAACTTGGCCAGAGTGCAGGGTCTATAATCGTCTCGCTGCCAGCAAGCCACCCCTTTCCAGCCGGGCACATGTCCTGTCCTCTTCTGCCACAGTCCATGGCTGTCTGATTCCTTCCCCTCTCTTCCCGTCACCCCGAAGCTGGATCAGCTGAGCATCCTCTAAGGCAATGGGGGCAATGGGGCTGAAAGAGAGAGCAAGAGGGGACCCTCTACTCCCTCTCTCTGCCCCACTGCATTGAAGTAAGTTCAGCAGATCCAGTCCCACTGCGATGGGGCAGAGAGAGAGAGAGAGAGAGCCAGGGAGGACCCTCTGTTCTCTCTCTCTCTCTGCCCCATGAGCTTGGAGCAAGGTCAGATGATCCAGCCCCATTGCGATGGGACAGAGAGAGAGAGAGCAAATGGGGGACCCTCTGCTCTCTCTCTCTCTGCCCCACTGCCTTGGAGCAAGGTCAGATGATCCAGCCCCATTGCAATGGGACAGAGAGAGAGAGCAAGGGGGGGCCCTCTGCTCTCTCTCTCTGCCCCATTGCCATGGAGCAAGTTCAGTTCATCCAG
>JAOEGL010000099.1:0-66283 GCA_034509955.1 Urosaurus nigricauda
TTTTCTGGTCAAAGTAAAACTAAAGGCAACTACCCATACCCCTTTTGGAGGTGGAGGGCCTATTAAAATGGTCTGCCCTCAAAGACTGATGGAACCCAAAAGGTTCCAGGAAGTCCTAGAGGGTTATATGATTGGGAATGACGGTGATCCTGTCGAAACCCTAGTTGATACTTGGAATATTGGTCTTGCTAGAGAAATAGACACGATGGCTCCCGAGCGTCTTTTTCAGCTTGCTTCCAATAAAAAACTATGGTATACTGACAATCTTCGCCAAATGAAGCAGGCCACGCAATGACTAGAGCGCCGCTGGCGGAAACACCGACGTTTATCCGACAAGACACTCCTTGAGAACCTATTGAAGTCTTACAGAGTGGCAATAGATGCAGCAAAGAATTTTTTCTATGCTGCACATAGTGTCTGCAGAGTCCTGTCCAGAAGAGCTGTTCAGGTTGGTTAGAGAGCTAACGCAACTGCCTCACACCCTGAACCCTTTACTAGAACCAACTAAAGCCTGCTGTGACATTTGTAATGACTTTTTGCAGATAAAATCTCCTGGATAAGGGTCATTCTGGATGCCAGCATTAGAACATTAACAGTAAGAGAGATGTCCAGCAACTCCGTGGACTATATTAGACTGGATCATTTTAAGTTTATTAATACCAAAGAAGTGGACAAGATTCTTGGAAGCATTAGGAAGACAACGTGACCCCTTGATCCTTGCCCATCGTGTGCTGACTGCCCATGGAGGGGATGCAATGAAAACACTATTACAACTTATAATTAATGCATCCCTCAGGGAGGGAGTATTTCCATCTAAAGTAAAGCAGGTGATAGTGAAGCCGCTTTTAAAAACACCCTCCCTGGACCCCCTGGAGAGAAGTAATTATAGAGCGGTCTCCCTTATACTATTCTTGGGCAAAGTGATCGAGAGGGCAGTTGCCTCCCAGCTCTAGGTTATCTTGGATGAAGCCGATTATCTGGACCCATTTCAAACCGGCTTCAGGGCGGGATACGGAGTTGAGACTGCCATGGTCGCCTTAGTCAATTATCTCCATCTGTGCATCGACAGGAGAAGTGTGACCCTGTTGGTGCTCTTGGACATCTCAGTGGCCTTCGATACCATTGACCATGGTATCCTTCTGGAATGCCTGGGAGAGTTAGGCATTGGGGCACTATTTCTCAGGCAGATTCCAGATGGTGTTGCTTGGGGACAGCCATTCGTCCAAGAGGGAGCTCAAATCAGGTGTCCCTCAAGGGGCGATTCTTTCCCCAATGCTGTTTAACATTTACATGAAGCCGCTGGAAGAGATCATCCGGAGACAGTGTTATCAGTACGCTGATGACGCCCAAATATACTTCTCTATGTCTCCGACTGCTGCAGTAACTACCAGTAAGGATGGCATCTCTCCTTTGAATGCCTACCTTGTGTCTTTAATGGGCTGGATGAGGACAAAAAAAACTCAAGCTGAATCCAGAGAAAACAGAGGTACTCGCAATAGGTACCTCAAGTCCAGGGAGGGACATTTGTCATCCTGTCCTGGACAGGGTCACATTTCCCCTAAAGGACAAAGTTCGCAGTTTGGGAGTACTGGATCCATCTCTACAGTTGTCATCTCAAGTAGATGTGATGGCCAGGAGTGCTTGGTATCAACTACGGTTGATATACCAACTGCATCCCTACCTGGACCAAAAGGACCTTGAAGCAGTAGTACATGCACTGGTAATCTCTCATTTAGATTTCTGCAATTCGCTCTACATGGGGCTACCTTTGTACCAAGTTTGGAACCTGCAATTGGTTCAGAATGCGGCTGCCAGATTGATCACTAGAACACTTAGATCGGATCACATAACTCCGATCCTAAAATCTCTTCACTGGTTACCAATTAGCTTCCAGATGCAGTACAAAGTGTTGGTTATTACCTTTGAAGCCCTACCTGGCTTGGGCCCCAGTTAATTTAGGGAATGCCTCTCCCTACACAATCCACCCTGCACTCTCAAAACATCAGGAAAGAATTTATTGGGGCATCTAAAAACCAGGTTAAAAATGACTTCTTATAGAACATTTACTGCTGCAGCCCCCAGACTTTGGAATAGCTTACAGGAAGAGATCTGTCTTATCACCACCCTTAGATGCCTTCAAGAAGGCACTTAATACAGATCTCATCCAGCCAGCTTATCCATCTGACCTCTTATAAGAGACCTTAAGAAACACACCACTTATCTGTTGGTATGAATGTAGATGAGTGTAAAGCTGTTTTAATTTTACTGTATAATAGTAATGTATTTTATTGACTGGATTTATGCATCGTTTTTATTACTGTGATCCCGCCTCGATCTGTAGAAAGAAGTAGGAAATACAAATTATTATTAATATTATTCTATTGTTATTATTATTAAGATCACATTCCAGATGCATAGATTGAAATCAAGGAAGCCATGGCCCTTAGTCATGCTCCTTAGTCATGGCCCTTAGAGCAGGGTGGTTGATGATTGGGCAGCTTGGAGGTCTCCCATTCATGGGGTCACCATAAGGAAGCTGACTTGAGGGTAGCTAACAACAACAAGTAGGCACCAGATTCCAGCTGATCTTGGAAGCTAAGCAGGGTCAGCCCAGTTTAGTACTTGGATGGGGGACCACCAACAAATACCTGGTGATCATAGAATCATAGAGTTGGAAGAGACCACAAGGGTCATCCAGTCCAATCCCCTGCCATGCAGGAAATCACAATCAAAGCATCCCCTACAAATGGCCATCCAACCTCTTCTTAAAGACCTCCAAAGAAGGAGACTCCACCACTCTCCAAGGAAGTATGTTCCACTGTTGAATAGCTCTTACTGCCAGGAAGTTCCTCCTAATGTTAAGGTGGAATCTCTTTCCTATAGCTTGTATCCATTGTTCCGTGTTCTAGTGAAGCAGCAGAAAACAAGCTTGCTCCATCTTCAATGTGACACCCCTTCAAATACTTAACCAGGGCTTTCATATCACCTCTTAACCATCTCTTTTCCAGGTTAAACATACACAGATCCCTAAGTCTTTCCTCATAAGGCATGGTTTCCTGGCCCTTCACCCTTTGGTGGTCCTCCTTTGGACACACTCCAAATTGTCAAAATCCTTTTTGAATTGTGGTGCCCAGAACTGGAGACAGTATTCTAGATGAGGCATGACCAAGGCAGAATGGAGTGGCACTATTACTTCCCTTGATCTCGACACTGTACTTCTATTGATGCAGCCTAAAACAGCATTAGTCTTTTAGCTGCCACATCACACTGTTGACTCATGTTCAACTTGTGGTCTAGATCACTAGGTCCATTTCACATGCAGTCTCCTTAAACCAAGTGTCCCCTATCCTATATCTATGCATTTTATTTTATTTTTCTACCTAAGTGTAGTATCTTACATTTCTCCCTGTTGAAATTCATTTTGTTAGTTTTGTCCCAGCTTTCTAAATCTATTAAGGTCATTTTGAATTTTGATCCTGTCCTCTGGGTATTCCTTGCCTGAGAAAACCCTATGAAATTCATGAGATTGCCATAAGTCAACAGGTGTCTTTAGGGCACATACACACACACTAGTATGTATCGGGATGCTAACATGTAAGATACCTAGATTAATGCTGCATCTGGTTGTGACTCCAGGCCACAACCATGCAATCATAACCAGCCTTACAAGATATTAGAAGTCTTCCTTTCATATTTTTAAATATAAAATAGGGTGGGAGGAGGGATGATCTAGATGTGTCTAGACTCCAAACCCCATCAAGCCTTGCCAGTGTGGATTACAATCCTACAGCATCTGGAGATCCACCTTTTGCCACTCCTTATAAATGTTCTATATAGTGCTATGGTTTGCAGCACATCTGCTATCTTCAGAGTGGTAGAGCCAGAATAATGCTTATCAGTGCACAAATTACTCCAATAAGATAGATACAGATGTGTTTGTTTAAAGCATTTCTTACCATCTTTGGATGTGAAGATAAAATTTAAAACAATAAAATACACTTAATACAATATAATAATAACATTATAACAAATAACATAACAATAGTTTAGCCTGGGTATTACCTGATGTCATGCAAGTTCCCATTTTTCTTGATAGAGCTAGCAAAATAGCCAAAGCCAATAACCAGAGTTTTATACATTTCAAGAGATAGCACAGAATCCAGGAGTACCTCCCAAATTGTTCACTTAGTCCTTCAGGGAATGCAGACCTATGTAACAGGTTTCCCTATCCACAGTATTTTTGTGCTATCTGGATTAAGCCTCTTTGCCTTCAACCATCTAATTGATGACTTCTTTCAATGGTAGATGTTTATTAAAGACACAATAGAAGACCCCAAAGACCCATTTTTACAGAGCAGAACCATCTATTCATGGGGTGGTACATTCTCAAGGGAGGACTGGAGCCATTATAATGCCATGCTTCACAGTCCTATCCCATCTGGGCAAACCAAAAGCATATCATATTCAGTATTTTCAGAGGATGCTAAGATGTCAGAAAGAATGAAAAGGGTTGTATTCTCCCTGTTTGTTACCCAGCACAAGTCATCCACCAGGGTGACCAAGAGAGTTATGCCCCACAGTCAGGCCAAAAACTGGGCAGAGTCAGATATTTGAAACAAGGGTCACCTGCATGCATCTCCCAACTCATCACCAAATCTCTTTGTCTGCAAATCCACCCCCACAGGATTCTTTCATAGATTACATTTTACGAGAACAGCTACAATTTAAAAGTGTGACAGTTGTAAGTATGGCAGAGGCAGATTAGTCAGGGAGCAGATTGTGGTGGTCCTTACTAAGGATACTCAATACAAAACCAAATTTGCTTTTGTGTCATGTGAAATGGTTCACATTTTAGAAGACAATGATACTGATTTTAACCCTTATTAATTAGGTGTGCAAATTAATGTAATAGCCCTCTAGAATATGAGCCATTTCACACACTATTGGTGCTTCATATCTATAAGGGTTCCATTCCACCCACTCCCCACAGACAGCAACTTCTGCAGGACCTCAAGTCCCATTCTCCTCAATGGCAGCATGATTGTGTTGGCATGGCTTGCATGCATTCTTCAGTCCACAGATGGCAAGCCCACACAAGAGAAGAGTCAACTATCACAGTAATTTGCATCCCTTATTAAACAGTTATGGCCAAAATACCCAAAGGCACGAGATCTCATCTGAACTTGGAAGCGAAGCAGGGTCAGGTATGGATAGTACTTAGATGAGAGACTGCCAAGGAATGCCAGGTGCTGTGGGTTATACAGTCAGTGCTTCCCTTCGGGCTTGGAAGAGGCAGAGAGAGAACGGGATCCCGATCAAGCTTTAAATTTAACGTCACCTTGTTTTTCTCAGAAAAATCTTTCTCTGCCCAAAGCCTTTCATTATGTTTCATATCCCTCTGCTCCTTTGCAATACTCACAGTTAGGCTTTCCAACTATTGCTTCAGTAAATTAATCTGACCACACATTTAATGTTATCTTCCGGCTTGACCCTGAGATTTACTTTCACTTAAACGTGCTTGAGCTTGTAGTGCTGCTGGCACATGTTGGGGTAGATTTCTGTTTCATTTCTCTAAAACTTCATTGCTCCGTAAATAAAGAAGATAACATGAAAATAAAAATCTTTACATCTGTAGTGTGTTTCCACTGTTAGTTTATTATTTATACATAAGTTTCAAATAGATAATCAAGTGTAATGATACATTGCTGAATGTCAAAGTCAGGCTCATTCATACCATGGTATTTCTGATTTCTTTGTATTGATGTGAAAATGAAAATGAAGGGAGCTGGGGGAGGGGAGCAAGAACTGGCTTGCAGTCTGGAGGATTTCTGCTGGAGGGAAGTTTCCAGGATATCATGGACTACCAGGAAATAAATAAAGTGGCCCTAGAACAAATTAAGCCAGGACTTGAAAAAAATCCTAGAACGATAAAAATTAACAATGAAATATAAAAGCCAATTTGATAAAAGCAAAAGCCAACTCTGGAGGCAGGGGAATAGAACTCTTGCTCCCTTTTTTGTTGTTGTTGATTTTAGATCCTCAAGGGTTAAAACCACCATCATATGATTCTATGATTCTAAAATAGTCTTAACCTGTTGGTGGGAAGAAAACTCTGGTGGTGCCAATTTCTGGTGGGAGAGTTCCACAGTCAGCAGACTATTCCTGATCAAGACCTCTAGCATGCTCCATCTGCAGTGAAGAAATAAACTGTCCTGACACCACTTTAAATGCCATGGTTCACTGCTATGGAATTCTGGGAATTGTAGTTTCCACTACAAACTACAGTTCCCAGAATTCCATAGCATTGAGCCATGGCAGTTAAAATGGTGTCAAACCATATTATTTCTGCCATGCAGATGCAGCCACAGTCACCGTCTAGACATCAGAATGAGAGGACATTTGAGTCAACTTTGGTGACATAAGGGCTCAAGCAGGCATATGTGCCTGTTCCATCAGGTGCCAGTGTTGCATGCTGGGAATAACTTCACATGACAAAATCAGTACAAAAATAACCTGAAAGCTAATATAAGTGGGATAGAGCAGATAACAATAACGCTTACAGCTCTTGGTTCCATTGGTTCCTTGTTTTGTGCCAACTGTAGCTTCCAAACCATCTTTGAAAGCAGCCCCGTGTTCAACATAATGCAGTAACTGAGTTGGGAGATGACTAGACCATGTATCACTGCAGCTAACTGAGAGGCATATCTAGGATTCCAACTTTAAAGTTGATAAAGCACTGTGCACCACAGGGGTCACCAGAGCCTTTAGTAACAATGTACGTAACATTCAAAATCCACCAAATGGTGATACTGTACCTTTATTTGGCCAACCAACAATGGTGATCCAAAAGCATTTACCAAGCTATGCATGTTTTCCTTTGGAGTGCAAGTGCAACCATTTCCAAGAATAGGTTGCATCACATACATCTAAACTGGGGAATTATCTACATATCTGTGCCTTTGCCTTGTCTGAATGGAGTTTGTTACCTTCTGAGTTCATGATTATTACTATTTTATTATTCTTATCCCACTTTTCTCCTAGAATAAGACCCAAGACAGCTTTCAAAAATTAAAACAGTTAAAACCTATTTGATACAAAAAGTGTCTTTAAATTAAATAAGCAGTTATGTTAAAACTCTAAACTAAAATAGTTTAAAACAATACACCCACAGCCTTCTTTGGCTCTGTGCAGGAGAAACAGTTGAACATCAACAGCATACCAACTCCATCAGCTGAAGCAGTTTGGCAGCAGTGTTTCTGGGATTTATTTTTCAATATATGTTTAAATATCTAATGAATTTGCAATTGTTTGTGTAATTTTGTTTAATGTTTAATGATGGTTGTATTTTAGTTAAGGGATGGGGATGGAATTTTAGTTTGTATACGTTATCCACTGTTTAGATATTTTATTTATTTGCTTTGTAAATCTTTTATGTATTTTATGTGTTTTTATATAACTTTGTAAACCACTTTGATCTTTTTGGAAAGGCGGTATATAAATTATTATTATTATTATTATTATTATTATTATTATACTAATGATAGCACATGTTAGACCTCCAATGTGCTGGTCACATACATCCCATGGACATTTTTTATGTCCCAAGGATGGATGCCTGTTGCTAATGCAGCAGCAGCAACAAAAACAGTTGATCTTTCAACAGCACACCTTTTTTGGCTGATGCCAGCTTGGAGAATTTGTCACCTCCACAGCATGGCAGCAAACATGTTCAAAGCCTTCCCCCTACACACACACTTTTTTTTTTTTAATGGCTGCTTCTGTTTTAAAACAAGGCATGCAGGGACAGTTCTGGCTCACTACTTGGCTTCAGAACATGTGAGCTCTGCACATGCTATTTTAAAGCTTGAGTGCTTTTGGAAAGTTTTGTTGTCAGTGGTGCCAGCAGGATTTGTGGCTTCCAGTTGGGTGGCAGCCCCACCCCACCCCCACCCCACCCCATGTTGCCCACCTTTGATATAGTGTTTGAACATTTTGGAATTAGGAAAGAACTATGGAACTCCAAAATAAAGACAACCACAGAGTCAAGAAGGAAATTTGCACAATTGGACTAACTGAGATTTTCCACTCAAATGTTTCAGAACAGAAGGAACATTTTTTCCTTCCACTGCTACTTTTAACAAGACCACTGAGATCACTTACTCTCTTTAAAACACACACACACACACACACACAGATTACCTCAAAACAAGCCAGCTTCCCCTTTTTTTGCCAGATGCAATCATCCATGAGAAGCAAGGATGAAGCAAATAGGATGAATCCTAAAAAGCACATGCACTCGCCCAGATTTTCAGGTTCCACAAAGTGGGAGTCAATACGGGACCAGAAAGAGCTTTGAAGGTCATACCAGCCTTCAAGGAGTGACCTATATCAAGATCAAAGTTCTATTCTCAAAATATCTTGCAAAATGTCTTCTCATGACATCTTTCTACAGAGGGTTCTACTACATCACAACAAAAACCAGATTTTCGAAGGTTTTTAATCATTCAGAGAACCTCAGTGGGATGACACTGACAAAATGCAGTGATGATGTAGAAAAGTGGTTACTTCTCTAACATCACCAAAGCTGCTGCCAGAATAGGTTCAGTAATAAAGTCACATTAGTGTTTGGTTGGATGTTTTTCTGACTTTTACTCTACTTGTATTCCAGATCATAGAATCAGAAATTTGTAAGAGAACACATCCAGTCCAACTTCCTGCCATGTAGGAACTCACAATCAAAGCATCCATAACAGATGGCCATCCAGCCTCTGTTTAGAAACCTCTAAAGAAGAAAACTCCACCATACTCCATGGCAGTGTGTTCCACTATCAAACAGCTCTTACTTTCAGGAATTTCCTCCTAATGTTGAGGTAGAATCTTTTTTCCTGTAGCTTGCATACATTGTTCCAGGTTCTATTCTCTGGAGTACCAGAAAAGAAGCTTGCTCCATCCTCATTATAACACCCCTTCAAATACTTAAACAGGGCTATTATATCATTATATCACCTCTTAACTATATCTTCTCCAGGCTAAACATATCCAGTTCCCTAAGCCTCTCACTCATAAACAGCTTTTCCCCTCCCAAGCCATCTGGAGGACACTTCCATCAGGAGGAGGACTTTCCCTCTGCAGCTGCCTGGAGCCTGGTGCCTTCAGGAGAGGAGGGGGAGGAGGGGCTGGTGAGAGCAGCCTCCCCTATAACCTTCCTGACCCTGAGGGACGCCAGAGCTTTTCCCCTCCCAAGCCATCTGGAGGACGCCAGCGCCAAGGAAGACCTGACCCGCACAGCGGAGGACTGTTGGGGGCGGGGAAGCCGGTGGGAGCGGTTTCTTCCTTTTTAGCCGGCCTGCCGGGCCCCAACCCAAGCGCCAGTGCCAAGGAAGACCTGACCCGAGCAGCGGAGGACTGTTGGGGGTGGGGAAGCCGGTGGGAGTGGCTTCCTCCTTTTTAGCCGGCCTGCTGGGCCCCAACCCAAGCGCCAGCGCCAAGGAAGACCTGACCCGCGCAGCGGAGGACTGTTGGGGGCGGGGAAGCCGGTGGGAGCAGCTTCCTCCTTTTTAGCCGGCCTGCCGGGCCCCAACCCAAGCGCCAGCGCCAAGGAAGACCTGTTTCCGCCCAGCGGAGGACTGTTGGGGGCGGGGAAGCCGGTGGGAGCGGCTTCCTCCTTTTTAGCCGGCCTGCCGGGCCCCAACCCAAGCGCCAGCGCCAAAGGAAGACCTGACCCGCGCAGCGGAGGATTGTTATTGCTACCCCCCCCCTGCTAACAATGGTTGTTGTTTGGGTGTTATCCTTAATAATTTTTATCTCCTTTTTATCTCCCCCTCTACTATCACTATTGTGTTGTGAAGAAAGAGGGGACTACCAACATGGGAAGAGGAGATGGGTTAGCTGGAGAGGGAGAGGGTAACTCCCTTGTTACAAGCGGGGCTTCTATTCAAGTTGTGTGGGGCAAGGGGAGGTATGACGGTAGGAGTAAGAACTGGCGTTGCAGGGGAAGGCGAGATCAATGTTTAATATCTAAAACAAACAAAAACAAACAGCTTCATTTATATACCGCTTCATACCCTTAAGGAGTGTCTAAGCGGTTTACAATTGTAAGCTATTTGCCCCCCAACAATCTGGGTACTCATTTTAGCGACCTCGGAAGGATGCAAGCCTGAGTCGAGCTTCAGCCCTTTGCTGGTCTTGAACTCGCCACCTTATGGTTTTGAGTGAGTGGCTGCAGTACAGGCATTTAACCACTGCGCCACCAGGGCAGATCTATCTCTCCTTCCAGTCCTTCTCCTAACCAAAGGGACCTGAGGGTCACTCCAGCCATACCACAAACCCTGTCTCTGCTCCTGTGCAATGCCAGGTCCATTAAGAACAAGTCCCACTTATTACACGACCTGATAGAGGACAACTGTGACCTGGCTTGCATAACCGAGACCTGGCTCGGACCTGAAGGGGATGCTGTGTGGGCTCAGGTCCTCCCTTCCGGGTACTCGGTGAAGGACCAGAACAGGTTAGGTGGGCGGGGGGGTGTTGCCTTGGTGCATAAAAACACCTTGTCTATAACCAGGAACCTTGTCCGTCAGACCTCCTATATCGAATGTATTTACCTGACCCTAAAGGCCAGAGACAGTCTAGGGATCCTGTTGGTCTACCGGCCACCCCGTGCACTAACAGACTCCCTTAACGAGCTGACACAGTTGGTCTCGGAGCTGGTGTTGAAGTCCCCCAGGCTTTTAGTCCTGGGAGACTTCAACATCCCCCTCGCGGCCAACAATGTTCCATCTGGTGCAGCTCGGGAATTCATGGATACCATGACAGCCATGGGCCTGTCTCAGGTAGTTACGGGTCCTACGCATTTTGCGGGGAATACACTTGATTTGGTTTTCTGTACGGACATGGAAACTCCGTGGGCGGAAATTACTAATATTTCCGCCCTGTCATGGACGGATCATTTCCTGGTGGAGGCAAGCATCAAGGCATCAACCCAGATCCCCTCCGGGGGTGGCGGACCTATTAGAATGGTCCACCCTCGAAGGCTGATGGAACCTGATAGGTTCCAAGAAGCCCTAGAGGGAAATATGGTTGGAAGTGACGGTGACACTGTTGATGCCCTAGTTAACATCTGGGATACAGATCTCTCCAGGGCTATACACAGTATCGCTCCCAAGCGCCCTCTCAGGCCTGCTTCCAAAAAGAAGCCCTGGTATACGGAAGATCTCCAGGGCAGAAAGCGGGTTCTGCGACGGCTAGAGTACGCCTGGCGGAAACACCAGCGTTTATCCGACAAGGCTCTCCTAGACCATCTTTTGAAGGACTATGGAGAGGCGATACGAGCAGCTAAGAATTCGTTCTATGCTGCTCGTGTTGCGTCCACGGAGTCGCGTCCAGCAGAGTTGTTCAGGGTAGTGAGAGAGCTAACTCAGCTCTCTCCTGCCCCGAACCAGATCCTTGAACCTACTAAGGCCTGCTGTGACCAGTTTAACAACTTCTTCGCAGATAAAATCTCTCGGATAAACGAAGGTCTGGATTCCAGTGTTAAAGCAGTATCCAGAATAGAGGCGTCCAGAGCTTCCGTGGACTCAGTTGTACTGGATCAGTTTGAGTCTGTCAGTACCGAGGATGTGGACAAGATCCTTAGAAGTGTTAGGAAGACAACCTGCTCTCTCAATCCCTGTCCCTTGTGGCTAGTGGCACAGGGGCGACCGGTAGTAACTTCTTTGTTGCACCGGATTATCAACACATCATTGAGGGAGGGACCGTTCCCTGACCATCTTAAATTGGCCACAGTAAAACCAATATTGAAGAAGCCCTCCCTCAACCCCCTGGTTCATAATAATTATTGGCCAGTTTCGCTACTGCCATTTCTGGGGAAGGTGATCGAGAGGGCGGTTGCAATCCAGCTTCAATCGATCTTGGATGAAACGGATTTTCTAGATCCATTTCAAACCAGTTTTCAGGCGGGCCATGGGGTTGAGACTGCCATGGTTGCCCTGTTCGATGATCTCCGTCTGGGCATCGACAGGGGTAGCGTGTCCCTGTTGGTGCTCTTGGACATCTCAGCGGCTTTCGATACCATAGACCATGGTATCCTTCTGGAACGCCTGGCAGAGGTGGGAATCGGAGGCACTGCGCTCCAGTGGTTCCGGTCCTACCTCTCTGGGAGGTTCCAGATGGTGCAGCTGGGGGACGTGTGCTCCGATAAGAGGGCCCTCACCTCTGGGGTCCCTCAAGGAGCCATTCTGTCCCCCATGCTCTTTAACATTTACATGAAACCGCTGGGAGAGATCATCTGGAGGCATGGGGTGCGGGGTTATCAGTACGCTGATGACACCCAAATAGTCTTCTCTATGTCTCCGACTGATGCAGTGACCAGGGATGGCGTCGCTCCTCTCGTGGCCTGTCTGGAATCGGTAATGGACTGGATGAGGGAAAACAGACTCAGCCTGAATTCAGAGAAAACGGAAGTACTTGTGATAGGTCCTCCCGGCCCAGGGATGGAGGTGGTTCCACCTGTCCTGGATGGGCTCATGCTTCCCGTCAAGGACACCGTACGTAGCTTGGGGGTGCTCCTTGATTCGTCGCTCCATCTTACTTCTCAGGTGGATGCGACGGTCAGGAGCACCTGTTTTCAGCTTCGACTGATATGCCAGCTGCGTCCCTACTTGGACCGGAGGGACCTTGAAACTGTAGTACACGCCCTGGTAACCTCTCGGTTGGATTTCTGCAATGCGCTCTACATGGGGCAGCCTTTGTACCACACCCGGAAGCTACAACTAATCCAGAATATGGCAGCACGATTGGTCACGGGGGCATCCAGAACCCACCACATAACACCGATCTTAAAAGACCTTCATTGGCTGCCTATTCGCTTCCGGGCCCAATACAAAGTGCTGGTCGTTACCTATAAAGCCCTAAATGGCTTGGGCCCAGAGTACCTAAAGGACCGTCTCTCCCCACATAATCTGCCCCGCACACTTAGATCAAGTGGGCAACATTTGTTAAAAGTCCCAGGGGCTAGGCTGTCGACAACTGCCAAGAGAACGTTTTCAATATCTGCCCCGAGCCTCTGGAACTCATTGCCTGCTGAGATCCACCTGACTGCTTCCCTCCCCCACTTTAAAAAGGAGCTTAAAACGTATTTATTTAATCAGGCTTATCCTTGATTGCTAATTGTTATTGCTACCCCTCTTGATAAGCCATTGGAACAAACCATTGTACACTGCATTGGGACGATAAAGTTTTTATCTGTTGTTTTATTGTAATGTTTTTATTGTACTGGTTGGAATGTTTTTTAATTGTAAAAATGCTGTACACTGCCCTGATCGAAGGAAGGGCGGTATACAAATAAAGACTATTATTATTATTATTATTATTAGGCATGGTTCATCATTTTGGTCACTCTTCTTTGATCATGCTCCAGCTTCTCGACATCCTTTTTGAATTGCGGTGCCCAGAACTGGAACAGGATTCCAGGTGAGGCACGACCAAAGCAGAATAGAGTGGCTCTATTACTTCCCTTGATCTAGGTGCTATACTTCTATTGATGCAGCCTAGAATCTCATTGGCCTTTTTATCTGCCGCAACACACTGTTGACTCATGTTCAATTTGTGGTCTACTAGGACTCCTAGATCTCTTTCACATGTAGTCATGTTAAGCCAAGTGTTCCCCATCCTATATTTATGCATTTCATTTTCTCTGCTTAAGTGAACCTTACATTTCTCCCTGTTGAAGTTTATTTTGTTAATTTTGGCCCAGCTTTCCAATCTATTAAGGTAATTTTGAATTTTGATGCTGTCATCTGCAGTATTAGCTACTCCTCCTAATTTGCTGTCATTTGCAAGTATGCTCTCTAATCTGTCACCCAAGTCATTGATGAAGATATTGAATAGCACTGAACCCAGGACAGAACCCTATGCCACCCTACCGGTCACTTCTCTCCAGGATGAAGAGGAGCCATTGCTGAGCACCCTTTGGGTTTGGCTGGTCAACCAATTACTAATCCACCTAACAGTTGCATTGTTTAGTCCCCATTTTACTTCCTTTTTTGCAAGAATATCATGGGGGACTTTGTCAAAGCCCTTACTGAAATCAAGATATGATGTGTCTACGGCATTCTCTTCATCTACCAAGCTGGTAATTTTATCAGAAAAAGAGATCAGATTAGTCTGGCATGTCTTGTTTTTGACAAACCCATGTTTTGTTTTTCTTTTTTGTGATTATAGCATTCTCTTCTAATGATCTGCTCTAGAATCTTTTAATGATCTGGTCTAGAATCTTTCCTGGTATTGATACCAGACTAACTGGGCAATAATTGTTAGGATCCTCTTTCCCCCCTATTTTGAAGATGGGGATGTTTGCCCTCCTCCAGTCTGCTGGGACTACTCCTGTTCTCCAGGAGTTTTCAAAGATTAATGCCAGTGTCTCTGAGATTACATTTGTTAGTTCTTTTAATATCCTGGTTCATCTGGTCCTGGAGACTTAAATTCATTTATGTTAAACAAATATTCCTGTACTACCTCTTTATTTGTTCTGTGCTGCATTTCCCCCATTATCTCCTCTGCTACATTTTCCTCAAGTTGAGCACCATTTTCCTTTTCTGAGAAGACTGAGGCAAAGAAGGTCTTGAGTAGTTCTGCCTTTTCTCTGTCCCCTGTTAGCATTTCTCCATCTTCTTTTCACAGTGGTCCTACCATTTCCTTCTTCTTCTTTCTGCTACGGACATACCCCAAAAAGCCCTTTTTATTGTTCTTAACCTCTCTAGCAAGCCTGAGTTCATTCTGCACTTCAGCTTTTCTGACTTTACCCATACATGTACTAGCTGTTTGTTTGAATTCCTCTTTGGTGATTTCCCCCTTTTTCCATTTGTTATACATCTCCCATTTAAAATTTAGTTCTGTTGAAAGTTCTTTAGCCATCCATCCCATTTTCTTCAGACACCTCCCATTTTTCCTCCTCACTGGAACAGTTTGAAATTGTGCCTTCAGTATCTCCCTTTTGAGAAACTTCCATCCGTCTTTTTTAATATTCCTGAACACAAGCTTGCCCGCAGTATTTCCCTAAGTTTACTGAAATCAGCTCTCTTAAAGTCTAGAATGCATGTCTGACTATGCATGGCTTCTCCTTTGTACTGTATAACAAACTCCAGGAGAACATGATCACTCCCACCTAAGTATCTCACCACTTGCACCCCATTAACCTGGCCATCCCTGTTGCTTAGGATCAGATCTAAAATAGCTGATCCTCTTGTTGTCTCTTCTACCTTTGGACAATGAAATTGTATTTGAGGCAAGTGAGGAATTTGCTAGACCTTAAAGTTTTGCCTTATTTCCAGCAAATATCAGCATAGCTGAAGTCACCCTTCACTACCACATCTCTCCTGAGTGTGTGGTCATCTCTTCTAGATAGGCATCATCCAATTCCTCAGTATGACTTAGGGGTCTGTAGTAGACTCCCACAATACAGCATTGTTAATTGGTGAAAAGCCACTGCCACCACAGCAAGAGTGGCTTTTTGCCACTCTAAAAAGGAGCAGCATTTTGCAAGGTTTTTGTTTTGTTTTGTTTTGTTTTGTGTTTTTTTTGGAGTGGCAAACTGCCAGATTGGGGCCACAGCATACATTTGCTGTTGCCCCTGCTGGAGTATGCAGACACGGGTAGTCTAGCATACATACATGCAAAGTTGATGCACGTAGGCAGAAACACCTACCCTGTTTCCCTGAAAATAAAACATCCCCCAAAACAAGACCTATTAAAGGTTTTGTTGAATTGCTAAATATAAGGCCTCCCCTGAAAGTAAGACCTAGCAAAGTTTTTGTATATAAATATATATGCAGTATATATAAGGCCTCCCCTGAAAGTAAGACCTAGCAAAGTTTTTGTATATAAATATATATGCAGTATATAATAAATGTTCATTTTTTTGGTTCAACAATAAATGTGAATTCTTCTTTATGGAAAAATAAAACAACACCTGAAAATAAGACCTACCACATCTTTGGGAGCAAAAGTTAATATAAGACACTGTCTTATTTTTGGGGAAACACGGTAGCAGATGTTCTCTGTGAAGAGTTTGACTTTTGCACAAGAAAAATCCTCTTATGCTTACTGCTGCTTCTCTTTGAGAAACGAATTGCAGGACAGTTCGAAAATGTTTACAAAGATATAAAGAGTATCAGACAGTTCTATCTTGAATACTCACAATGCTATAAAGACTATTGAAGTGCTTCGCCAACCAACAACAACCAACAACGGAGATTCTGTCCCTCTCCCTTATATAGGTGGTCCCCTTGAGGTCATGTGACAGCCATGACTTGCACTATTGAAACCTGGCTTGTTTCACCCTGAGTTCATGTTGCATTAGCCTACCCATGATGCATAGCTCACCAAATGCTGACTCATGTAGCCTGCCACTTGAACTATAGTGACCCAGTCACCTTTGTCCTAGGTCTTGTAGTGGTCACATCCACGTCATTTTCTAGACCAGGGTGCATTTGTGCCCTGACAGTCCCGATCTGGCACTGAAAGGGGTGCCAGGACACCTCTCTATTGGGGTGGACTGTTTTGCCCCCATGTTAGCTGGGATTATAGCCTTTAACTTTAATGTGATAATGTTGCCTGATTGTAACCCAGAAAAGCTGAAAAACTGTCAGGATCAGCAGACACAGGCCCTGTACAGACTGGTGCTTTGCATTGGTCTGGGGCCAAAATTAGGGCTCAGTAGGGCTGGGCAAGCCCTAATATTGGCGTGCGGGTGCCATGATTGCATGCACCCATCCATATGGGGCATGCAACAATGATGTCCACATGGCACAGCGCTCAAAGAGTGCCACAACGCACTGCGCAGACATCATCATTGTGCATGAACGCACCAATGCCCCCTCTCGCTCAGCACAAAAAGAACCCACCAGGAGCAGGTTCTTTTTAGGCCTCATGGAGGCCACAGCATTTGTCTGCTGTGGGCTCCATCCAAGAGAGAAAGGGTCAGCCTCTGGCCGCTCCTTTCTCCCAATCTATACAGCCTCTCAGTTCCCAATAACCCAACTTTAAAAGATTTTATTCCAGAAATTGAGATAGAAATTCCTCTGTCCAGGGTTTGTGTCAGAACAGAAAAGTCCCCCTCCCCCCCAAAAAAATCATACTTAAGAATTTCCATCATCCAGCCCCAACCTCCCTGGCTATGATCCCATGTGTTTGATCTGGATCAAAGTGACCTTTTATGTTTCCTTTTTCTTTCCTGCATTATCATTCAATCACACTTAAGGAAGGAGAGCATCCCTAGTTTACAGCCCTGATCCACTTGCAAGAACAACAGGGTCATAAAACCACAAATCTCTCTTACCTCTGGCCATTTTCCCCCTCCCGTTGTTTCCCAAGCTTGGCTTCCCACAGGATTCCTATTCCCCTCTCAATAAACCACCATTTATCCTAACATTATATCACCATGTCATCTTACCATCATATCATCATATCATCATGGCAAAACCATACATATGGATCTGACACAAACATACATAAATGTCCTGTTCAGTCCTTATTCAGTGCTTCTTTTGGGTTCTCATGGAACAGACTAGGCTCTTGCCTTTCAGCACTCTACTCATAGAAGGGGATGGTTCTTTTTAAAAAATGAGAATTAAAGTACAGTATTGTCTCATCATAAGTTGACCTTGGGCGCATTTCCACTTGTTGATTTGCTGCGGATTGGCTGCAGATTTTGTTCAATGCGATTTGACTCCGTTGTGAATTCGCTGTCACAGTGATGTGTTTCCATTTCATTTGATTGAGTATTCAATCCGTCTCAAATATACTTCGGGTCGGTTCCATTGGGTTTAATGTGCATTATATTATCCCGCAGTATATAGTATCTTGGTTTCTACTCATGCTCCCGAACCGGATTTTCCGGTTTGTTTTTTCTTTGTAGCTGTCAATCTCCGCAAAAGCAATTAAACGTCACTGTGATGTCTGTTGTCCCTCTTTAGTATACTGCGGGATATGTTTTCTCCTCGTTTCCAGTACCATTTCAAAAAGGGCATTCCGGCGTGTTCAGCCAATCAATTTGCTGGCAGTGAGTCTTGGGCATTCCACTTGCTCTCTTTTCTGGTCAGTGATTTTGCTGCATGGTGAAAGCATCATGGCTCCCAGAGCCCCACAGTTAGTGCAGCAGGCATGTAGCCAAGGGTGGGAGGGGGGTCCAGACTCCTACTTGGGGTGCATTCACACCCCTTCCTCCTCCTCCCGTCAGTAGCTCTCTCAGAGAGAGGGAGTGGGAGTGGGCCTCCCTCCCTGCGACATCTTTCCTTTTTCTCCCTCTTTCCCTCCCTCTTTCTTTTTTTTTTAAGAGAGAGAGAGAGAGAGAGAGAGAGAGGGCAAGTAAGGCTTCCCTCTCACTTCAGTGCCTGCCTCCAAAGCCAGGGATGGATCATGGGGGGGAAGGATGGCTGCAGGGCAAGCACCCAGAGAAGAGACCAAACAGGTTGCAAACATTTTACCGGGGGGGGGGGGGGGGGAGAAGAGCAAACACACACACTGTTTTGCCAGGCAGGACTGGGGTAAGGGGGCTCAGTTAAAGGCTTGGATGGTGCAGGTTTTCCTAGGAAGAGTGCTCCAACCCAGGGAGAAATACTATTGTCGTTGTTGTTGTTGTTGTTGTTATTATTATGGTGGTGATGTTTGGGTCCCACCTTTCTCCTCAAATTGTGACCTAAAACAGCTTTGGGTTATGTAATAATAACAATAATAATAAGTGATGGGTGGTGGTGGTGATTTTTGTACCTACCCCACTTTCCTCCTCGGATTGGAATCCACAAAAAAGCTTTGTGATTATTATTATTATTATTATTAAGTGGTGGTGGTGGTGGTGGTGATTTTTGTACCTACCCCACTTCTCTCCTCAGATTGGGTCCAAAAAGAGCGTATTATTATTATTATTATTATTATTATTATTATCTGTTGGTGGTTGTGGCGGTGGTGGTGGTGGTGGCGGCGATTTTTGGACCTCACCTTTTCTCCTCAAATAATCAATTTTTTTGGGGGGGGGGGGTAAAATTTCTTGACTTATAGTAGGTACCTTTTGGGTAAACCTCCTTTCTACCAATGGTGCTTGCATAAATAATAAAAGCAACGTCTGTGACATTCATGGATAAAAGCCATGTTAGGTCTGAAAAATAGAACAGTCTCAGTCCTTGATTAATAATGGCATTACAGTGGAGTCAATGATGGATGCCAAAGTCAGCACTATCATCCTCTCCTGTAACTGTTTCCAATATCATGGTTGATAACTTTCAACCACATGGCCTAGATTTAGCTTCGAATGCTAGCCGGCATTGTGGTTGCACACAGTTTATCACTGTAATATCCACATAGTGTATTTTTATTCCTATATACTACATATCTGTCTATAGATGCCCCAGATTAAATATTATTTTGCTAAGGAAATATTAGTCATCGTTACCATTACAGCAAAGAATACACAATCTCTTTTCCTTCCCCCCCCCCCCCCCCCAAATTTGGACACTTCATAGATTCAACAGCTTTCATGATAAATCACTTTGAAAAGCAGGTTTGTGATGATGTGTTAGTACAATAATTAGTAAGTCTTTGTATCAAGGTGAAAAGGATACACTCGGGGTAAATACTTTTGAACACTAGCATAAAACTAGGACAGAAGAGTTTGAAGAAATAGGCACACAATTGCTTATCACAGCCAGAGAATGTGGGTTCTACACTTAAGAGTTTTAACTTTCTTTTTGAATGTGGTTTCACCTACCAAGGATTGTTTAAAGAAAGAGAACAAAGTCTTAAAAGATTAATCTTTATTGTGGGGTTAATACAGTGGCCTACATAATCCATAAAAACATATGATATAAAAGGTGGCCATGGGTGTACTCTAGTTGCCAAGTGTGGTGCAGTGATTTGAGTATTGTACTACGACTCTGGAGATCAGGGTTTGATTTCCCGCTCAAGCATTAAAAAAAATCCCACGGATGACTCTGGGCAAGTCGACACTCTCTCAGGCTTCAAAGGATGGTAGCGGCAAACCCCCTCTAAAGAAAATTGCCAATCACACTCTATGATAGGTTCACCTTAGAGTCCACCATCACCATAAGTAAAAAAACCAACAACTTTGTATATTGCAATTGTGTTAACTTTCATTTCAATAATTCCTATGTTTGTGTTGTACAAATTTTAGGTGAAGACATGAAAGGACAAACATTCAAGTTAGCTCATTTCAAAACAATAGATGAAATCTATTTCTATATATGGAGCAACACATTAGAAGTCAGGTTCATTGTATCTTGTTCTTTTACATTGCTTATAAGTAGAAATTAGCTACTGAAACTGAGAGATTTGCTGTCTTGCACCAGCTGCTTTATCTTCTGCAAGTCTACTGTCTCTAAGGTAGATGGGTATTGCTTTTATATGGTACATGTATGCATTTATATTTTAAAGTCTGCACATTACTTTTTAAAAGAAAAGTTATAAATAGCATGATAAAAACAGTAATAGACAATATAAAACTAGTAAATCAACTATGGAGCTGATAAAAAAAAGACATAAGAACTTGTTTGTGTACCACATTCACCATCTGAGACCTTGTTCTATGCGCCAGCACCTTAGGAGGTGTACTAGGTAAAGAGACAAAGATTCTCTTCCCAGATTCTGCCCTTGATCTGTTTTAATTCTTTTAACCTCTAGTGCCAAGACTCTGGTCCATGCCCTAGTGGTTTCACGACTAGATTATTGTAACAGGGCTTCCTCTCTCACCTCTGTCTTTTAATCTCTGTCCAGAACTCAGCTGCACGTATAATCACATCCACTCACCACTTTGACCATGTTTCTGCTCTTTTATACTTCCTTCATTGGCTCCCCTTCCCCTTCCACATCCAGTACAAGCTTTTGTTGTTGACTTTCAAAGCCCTTCATGGACTGGCCCCTCCTTATTTATCTGAACTTCTTTCTCCTCACACTCCTTCTCGTGCCCTCCGCTCTGGTAGTCAAGGTCTCTTGTCCCAGCCTAGTATCTCCACTGCTCCATCCCAGATTTGTCCCTTCTCACTTGCTTCCCCTCACTCCTGGAATCTCCTTCCCCTACAAGCACAGATCATTACTTCTCCCCCCAGTTTTAAAATTGAGTTAAAGACCACTTTGTTCAGGGAAGCATTCCCAGAACTGCGACTCTGAGCAGCTTCACAACATTAAAATATTTAGCCTAAAGAAAAAGGCCCTCCCTCCATGCCATCTGCCATTGTCCAGCCTCAGAGGGAGTGTTAAGGAAGACCCAACACCATCAGGCCTTGCCAGAGTAAGAAGAAGGGCCCTCCCTCCAGTCCATCTGCCATGGTCCAGGCCCCAGAGGGAAAGAAGATCCACTGGACTTGGTCCCTTTCCCCACCACCTTTCCCTTCTCCTTCTGTCTCTTGTCTTTTTAGATTGTAAGCCTGAGGGCAGGAAACCGTCTATCTCAATTGACTGTATGTACAGCGCTGTGTAAATTTACAGTGCCAAATAAATAAAGCCTAATAATAACATTCCAACATCTGCCAGTGAAGACCGGATGAGAGAGTGTTTGTTTGCCCTATTTCCACCTGGGCTCCTCCCATGCCTTGGTTCCTGGACTTAAGGAGGAGGAATGGCCCTCTTTCCATCCTTTCCAACATCTGCCAGTGAAGACTGGTTGAGAGAGTGTTTCCTATCCTTCTACCTTGGCTCCTCCCATGCCTTGGATCCTGGACTTAAGGAGGAGTCTTGTCTCCCCCTCTTCTTTTCTTTCTTTTTTTTTAGATTGTGTATAGTTCATATTGTTTCTAGGATTGGGAAGGGGGGTTGAGAATGGGGATTATTTTCTTTTTACTTGCTTTGGTATGTTAATTGTTATGTATTTTGCTTTGTTAATTTTATTATTATTTTTGGGTTTTTTGTTATAATTACTATGTATTTTGTTGTTGTTGCTATAACTGCTATGTATTTTTGCTTTGTTAATTGTTATGTATTTTGCTTTGCTAATTATACTGTTACTTAAATTACTATGTATTTTCATTGCTATAATTGTTATGTATTTTGCTAGTTATTGTTAATTGTTATCTGATTTTATTGTTATTGCTTAATACATTGCCATTTGTTTTTTAATTCATATTGTTATTGTGTGTATAATCCCCTCTGTTGTAACCTGCCCCGATTGCTTGCTCAGAGGGGTGGGCTAGAAATAAAAATTATTATTATTATTATTATTATTATCATTATTATTAATAACTAGGACCACTTAACTGATTTGGCTGAATCTCAGACTAATTGGTATCTATAAGTGAAGTTATAGATTCATAACCTAGAGTTATGGATCTGTAACTGGCTTGTATTCAGTAGGACTATCTGGACTTAGTAGAAACCTATGTAAATACCACCCAAATCCACCTTAAGATCCAACAGCCAGATCAGGTGAAGGAGGTACATTCAGGTTCCAGTCGGGGGCATCACTAGGGGGTGTGGGGCCACACAAGATGTCCCTCAAACATCTGCCTTTTGGCAGAAATAGGCTGTGATATTTGCCTGCATTCCTTTAAAACCCTGGAGCTCAGCTGAAGGGATGGTGTGAGTGGAAAGAGGCCCATGGGAGGAGAAAGGAGAGGCCTCAGGGTTTAGCTTTATTTTTACATTAAAAATTAAATTTTATAATTAAATTACTTTTAAAAAAAATCTTTGAAAACATCACATCTTATCAAATTTTCACTTTAATCACATGAAAATATTTACATATACAGTCAGCCCTCCTTATGCACAGACGCTTTATACATGGATTCAAGCATCCATGACTTAAAAATATTCCAAAAAGTATAAATTCCAAATAGCAAACCCTGATTTTTCATTTTATATAGGAACATCATTTTTCTCTGCCATTATATTTAATGGGACTTGAGCATCCATAGATTTTGTTATCCACGGGGTGTCCTGGAACCAAACCCCACTGAATAACAAGGTTTCACTGTAAATACAATTAGGCTGTGCATATGATATTGTAATTTTAAGTATAATTTTAATTTTGCTGTTATTTATGTTACAAATATTGCCATTACATTTAGTGATGTATGGAAATTATGATTTATGAGTAACATTAGTTAAAAAAATAGGGTGCAAAATGGATGATGTTTTCACCTCCTCTTGCCTGTACCAGTCAGAAGCAGGACATCACAAATCCTTCTCACAGCTTGTCACAAATCCTTGTCACTTACTCACTGGCAGGAAAAGGATGGAAACACCCTTCTCCTTATGCCCCAATTGGAACCTGAAGGGATCTCTTTGGCCCAATCTGGCTGCTGGCTATTAAGGTGGGATGTGAGGGGATGGGCCACAAGACTTTACTTAGTTACATCTCCATAACTACATGTTACTCAGATTGGATTGGATCTGATTGGATATCACTGATTAATTTGGCCATCTGGAATTAACCTGCAGTAAAAGGAAGGTCAGGCAGTATGTACCCATTATTTATTTACTTCGTTTCATTTCATTTATATCCCACCTTTTTCTATATAAGATCAAAGGCAGCCAAATGTTGCAAAACAGAACCTACGGGGAGTGAGGGGAGAAGTAGGTATAAGGAAATGAGGGTTGCAAGAGGGGAACTGGACTTTACTCATTGACAGATCTAGTTTCAAGGCTAAGACAAGAATATGATAACCACTCTCTAATCACAATGCTTGCGTGGAGTGATAGTATAAGATTCCTGTATCTGGGGGCAGCTGGTGCTTTCTGTGCTAATGGGACAGTGAATCCACTCTGAGGTTTAGTTTTAATTTTAAAGGAGCTGTCCAAGGTGCTGAACACTATCCCAAAATAACTTCACCTCCTCTGAAAGCTCTTTTTAAAAATGTCACCTAACACCTTGAATGAAATGGAAGTGACCAGTCACCATTTTGCATGCTGGTTTGTGTATTTTGTACTGCATTAAACTAGTAGCAGCAGATCTTGGCCTGCCTGGCCATCTGTCTGTACCGGCTGCTGCTTGCCCACTCAGTACCCACCGTGCTGCTTTCAGTGCAGTATGGTACTTTTATTTCTGGTCTTTATCTGTTGAGTGTGGCTGCACTTGATTTAAGAGTTTTAAGGATATTCTTGGGGGGCTCTTGGACAGCACCTATAATACTGGGATGTGGAATTGTGCCATACCTCTTCCTCTCTCTCTCTCTCTCCCTCCCTCCCTTTTTTCTCTTATGTCCATAACTGTTATGTGTGCCAGATACACACACACACACGCGCAATCTTTTTACTACACAAGCAGAATACATAGTCACAGAATGCAGAAAACAGCATGTACTGTATTGACAGAATTGTTTAATGCACTCTGCATCCTTTTAATAATGTGTTTCATCTTTTGGAGAGAGAGTAATTTAAATCTGGCTATCTCAAAAACCCTGGAGGTACCTGTCTCTAAGCTCATGGGGGTTATCTGTAGGAGATACCATTTCTCAAAATGCCATATAATTCCTTAATTAAAAAAAAACATGGAAAAAAGGGTTTAAAATTATAACTATTTTGCTTCTTCCATGAAAGTCAATGGAAGAAACAAAGATTCAGATTTCTAAACTCAACATTCATATTCATTTGGACTGGGTCTAAATCAGTCCAAACTGAATTAGGCCCGATCTGAAAAACTGGTTCTGAATCAAGTGCAATGGCTTCCATAGCTACATTTAAACAGCAATGTCAGTAAAGATTAAGTGACAAACTAATTTTGCTTTTTCTCTTTACTTTTAAACATTAACATGTTAGTTTTCTTTAATGACCTAATATTAATATATTCGTTGCAAACAGAAATGCTACATGTTATTCCCTGCTCCCTTTGTGAGTGTTTTGTTGCAGTACCATCAATATAAAACTGAATCTACCATCTTCTATGCACCTAAATAGACAACTTGCAAAGTATCTTTACATGTTTTTTTTTAAATGTGCTATGAAAGGAAGGAGAAAGACATGGTGCATGTGGGGGAGTATACTCACTTATCTATATAAATATGTGCATTAGGATTAAGAGTGATTCCAGAATCATACATGTGAAAGAGCTGATTATCCCCAAGCCACAGAGGTTGAAAATTTCTGACATTGTTCCATGTGTGAGACATTACATTGGATTTGGTTTTCTGTATCTGTATTGCTGAGCTAAATTGTGAGTTGAATTCTAGCTTCCTATGGGATTCTATATACATTTCTGATTCAGGGGTGGAATTGCATGGATAGCCAGTTCTGATGGAGCATTACCACATGGAAGTAATCACAGGCTCACTGAACAAAAGAAATCCCATGAATTCCAAATGGTGTATTACTAACTTCCCCCAAGGTAAGAGAGCTTTTCTCAGGAAATAGAACTTTCCCTTTACTCTGCTTTAGTGCTGACAACAATTCCTGCCATTATTTTTTTGGAAATGAAGGAGATGCCAGTAGAGCTGCTGAAATCTTTAAAGGAGTCAGGAAGTTATCATGATTGACTCATATAGCGGACAACTTCTTGATCTATCTGCAGCTAAATGGTATTTGACAAATATTTTACTATTTGTTGAAAAAACAGAATCTCACCACTGCTAGTGAGAAGCATTTATCACCCTTTCTTGGTCTTGGTATAGGTACCATTTTGTTGTGCTTACCATGCATTCACAGTTGAGTATATATCAACAATCTTAGCACCGAAGAAATTAATTACCAATCCAGTTTTGTAGATCTCTATTTTTTCAGATTATACTAGGAGACCTCATTGTGTCCTCAGAAGCTTATGAAGATTTAATTCTTTCAGACATCCTGAGCCAAGTTATTTGGGGTTTAAAAGCAATAGCTATCACCTTGAAACTAAATGCACACTGAGGCTTTCTAATGCCTGATTTAATTATCACTGGGTAAATGAGGAGGAAAATGTGTCTAATGTTCAATGTCTGGTTTATTTTCCATCTGTGGGCATGTCATATCATGGAATAACATGGTGTTATGGTATTCATTACTGGCTATGTGTGGAAGCCAGAATACAAGGCTTGGAATAAGTGACAAAGACTGTTCTAAATAAAAGGATTTTTATTACAGGAGCTATATCTGGAGATGATCATGCACTATGCCAGCACAGATGGTGGTAGCAAGGAAGAAAAAAGCCACAGGTACAGTAGCTCTGAAGGAAGTCAGACAGTGGAGAAATAAAATGCTCACTGCTGGCAGGTTATGTCTGCCTTCCCTTGCAACTGCTGTGAAACCCTGGGAAAAGTGCAACAACTACTATAGTACACCAACATGATTCCAACCAGAGGGATAAAATATGGATGTTATCAAACTACATGTATAGGATAGAGAGGGAGCTGAAACTGATAGGAGAAATGAAGTCAAATCCATAGCTTCAGTCTTGGTAAGACAAAATAAAATAAAATAAAATAAAAATTAGGCAAGACTAACTGCTTTATTACACTAGGGGGCAAACAGGATTTAAATAAGAGTTAAACGAGAGTTAAAAAGGAAATGCCCTATGTTTCTCACAGGACATTTCCTGTTTAACTCTTGTTTAACTCTCGTTTAAATCCTGTTTTCCCCCTAGTGTGATAAAACAGTAAGAGAGGTTATATCAGATCATGCTGGGTGTCTGTCTCTACTGTGGCCCTTTCTAGATACATAGCCCATTGGAGAGTGTGGTTCCACTCTGTATCCAAGACCCATGCCATGGCTCTCTGGTTTTATTAATAGTGAATGTTTAGGTGAGCTGCCTCTGTTTAAATTACATTCTGTCTATATGAAAACCATAACAAACACATAAACCTCTCATCTTTACCTTTATTCCTGAATGTTCCCAACTCCTCAGGGTGGCTTGAGAAACTCTACTGTTAGTTGCTATGTTTTTTGTTTTATTGCCATGGTTTAGGAAGGTTGTGATCTCTAAGATGAGGCCATTTCCTTATCCTCTTCCACCCAATACACTGATAAATATATAAGCATAGTAAAATGTATTACAACAATTTTATTGTATAGGAAGCCTTCAGTATGCTTCCTTACATCCTTTGTAGAAGATCTTGTTGTATCTCTAAGCAGATACCAAGTGTGAAATGACACACAAGGGAGGCAAACCTGAATCTTCAAACATGGACCTTCCCCAACACCTGGAGGATTTGGCGGTAGTTTTAAGAAGGAAGATCATAGACAAATGTATTTGCTGAACCCTTCTTCCACTTGTCTTTGGTCCCCACAGAGAAGAATTGTATGTTGTCTTTTCAAAGTTTATTATTTTTCTTCTTATTGTTGCTCTCTGCTCCCAATACCCAATCACGTTTTGGGACCATGAGAAGAAAACACACACACACACACATACAAAACAGCCCTCAAACACCCCAAACCCCTTGAAAGTATTTTATTAAAAAAACTCTATAAAATAGTATAAATCCATTGGGTGACCTTGGGCAAATCACACTCTCTCAGCGTCAGAGGATAGCAATGGCAAATCCCATCTGAACAAATCTTCCAGGAAAACCCTGTAATAGGCCTTAGGGTAGCCAAAAGTCAGAAATGACTTGTAGGTACTCAACCACCACAACAGCAACAGCAACAACCAAGCTTCCCCGACCTGGTATCCATCATATCTATTGGACTTTAACTCTCATACCCTTCTAGCCAGCTACAGTGGGACAAATGAATGTTAATATCAACATCATAGCTAATGATGCCTCTGTAATAATACTTTCATTTTTTTAACATACTAACAAACGTACTCTACATTAGAGTCTTCACTAATCTACTGACATGGAAACCACCACTTACTGCCACTCTTATCATAGACTCAAGAACAATCTAGAAAATTATTTTTTAAAAACCTTGGTTTGGTTGGAAAGAAGGATTTTTCATCTATAATCAAAAGATGGACAAAGAAATACAGATGATGGAGATAGAGTATGGTTTTCTTGCCGTGGATGTCTAGTGCAAAGAGGAGAAGAGTACAAAGGAGATTGTATATTTTGGGCATAAGCTTTGATGGGTAAGAATGGATGATACTAATAAGTGTCTATATTGTGTTAGCCATAGGTTTTCCATTGCTTCACGCCAGGCACTTTTCCTCTTTGGCTCTTTATAAGCCAATCAGTAGTTATGCCTGGAGGACCCAAATGTATTAGGAATTGACCATGGAGAAAGACATTTCTACCTTTTGGAGATCACACACCTGCTGGGCAAAGAGTGGGGAAACTCCTTTAGCATCTAATGTGCTAATGGAGGGAAATGGTATACATGTTGCAGTTTTCTTGCCCTTCTGTGACTAAACTTCTGTTTACTGTCTTCTTGAACAAAATTAGTATTTTGGAGCCAAGGTGTTAGGTACAGTTGAGGCTCCTAATACCATGGCTTTCTCTCTTCTTTCACAAACTGATTTTTTTAAAAAAACATATCCAATAACTTCTACATCTTGTAAAAAAGCAAAGAAACAGTTAACAAAATGTACTGAAACACTGCAAATGATAAATAAGCAAAGTAAGTGTTGTTAAACACACTGCACAGAGCTATCCAACATCAAATGGTTCTTCTACCATTGTGTTTTCTATTGCAGGCACAGCAGTAGTAAATGGTGGTTGTAGTGGTAGTATAGAGCATAGCTTTCAGTTCTGTAGTTCTCTAACTGCAATCTTAACTGGACTGCAGGAAGGACCATATTCCTCCATTCGAACCTTCCCAGGCTTCAAAATATTTGGAGAGATACTTCTGTCAGGATGCATCTACACTATAGAAATAATGCTGCAGTTTGACACCACTTTAAGTGTGGTAGCTCCAGCATATGGAATCCTGTAATTTGTAGTTTTACAAAGTCTTTAGCCTTCTTTGCCAAAGCAAAGTGCCTCATAACACTACAAATCCCAGGATTCTGTAGGATGGGGCCATGACAGTTAAAGTGGTGTCAAACTGCATTATTTCTATACTGTAGATGCACAGTCTCTCACAGGTACATCTAGTGGGGATGCAGGAGAAGACAGTTTCCATGGCTGCTCCCAGCTTGCAGAACTTCCAAGAGAGACTAAGCTGGCCCTTCCCGGTTACCTTTGGCCAGCAGGCAAAGACCTTTTTATTTAGGCAGATTTTATTCAGGAGACTGATGGCTGAGGAAAGGGCTTTTAATGGATTTGTGCTGTACTATTCAGTTGATGTGTTTTTAAAAACCGATAGCCATGAAACCCACTGGATGACCTTGGGCAAGTTACGTGCTCTCAGCCTCAGGGGAAGGCAATGGCAAACCTCCTCTGAACAAATATCACAAAGCAAACCCCGTGATAGGTTTGCCTTAGGGTCACCATAAGTCAGAAATGACTTGAAGGTGTTTACATGTTTAATTGTGTTTTGACATTATAACTTTTTTTAAAATCAGTACCTGTTTTAACTTTGTGAGGCACTCAGCGCACCTGGTTCTGGGATAAAGTCAAGGCATTAACAAAACAAATTGTTCCCTAGTTCTGTATCTTAATGTCATAATTTGCTTGGTGATGTTTTAATGTTGTAAATTTGTGTTTAATCTGTGCTTTTATTTTGATTGATGTTGTGAATTGCTTCTAGTTGTCTAAATCAAGCAGAACGGTGGGGTGTGATCGAATAAAGAAAAATAAAACAAAATATTCCTAATTTACTTGATTCCTAACTCAAATTGCATCTTCAGGTGCATCAAAAAGAAGGTCAGCCATCTGCTGCATATGTTGTATAGTGTGGCATCCACAACTCTTCTCAGGTGGTAAATTACTTGTAGGTAACTCTTGGAGGCATGGTCTTTGAAACTGTAAAGCTGCTATCATTGAAGTGAAGCTTAAGCCTGAAGAAATGTCTAAAACGATGTACAAGGAAAAGCTTTCCTATGCGGGAGTTTATGGGTGTTAATCTTCCTGATGTTTTTTAGACATAGGTCAAACTATGATCCTCCCCTGCTCATAAACATCATAGATATTTTTGGAGGGGCTCTCTTTAATTCATTTATAAAATAAGTCAGAACTGTGGGTGCCTTTGATCTGCTCCTCTTCAGGAAAGTACAGAAGAGAAGAACATGTTGCTAAGCAACAGTGTGCAGCAGAATGAAACTTGTGGAAATCAGGAAGAAGTGGAGGGGGGCTGAGGAAGGAATGAATGGTCTAAAATTGCAAAGAGAATGAAGCAGCAATATATGCAGCACAGGAATGGCTTGGGCAAAAAAACAACCTCTATACGAAAATAAGAAGACGTGAAGAACACATGTATAAGACTCTCCCTTTGGCACAACCTCCAATCAGGGAAATGACGAGAGATACAAAACACATCAGGCTGTCCCTACCACAGCTTTGTATTTGCAAAGGAACCCAAGTTATATTTTAGCTCTTTTTACAGTAGGCAAAGTTATTTTTAGCTGAGCAAGCTCAGCAGACTGAACTCA
This sequence comes from Urosaurus nigricauda, assembly GCA_034509955.1. NCBI lineage: Eukaryota > Metazoa > Chordata > Lepidosauria > Squamata > Phrynosomatidae > Urosaurus > Urosaurus nigricauda. The sequence continues at coordinate 30,374 of JAOEGL010000099.1, forward strand.
CAATCGTTTGGCAGCTAGAGTGTCAGGCCCACACAGTGTGACATGCCAGCCCAGCATATGCATTGAGGGACTTTGGTTCAATGACTATGTTGTCTTCGACGTTTTATGCAACATACTATTATAGTTCTTAAGGCACATGCTGGGGCTCCTTAAGGGAATGGACACAGTTGCTAAGGGATGCACAAATGCTCCAGCCCTACAGTTAGGCAGAGGGATTTGGCTCCCTTGGGGAACAGATTCAGGGTGTCACAAAAGGACAGCAAATTCAGAATTTGTTGGTGTTACTTGTGGCTACCAGAGATGGCATGAAGGGTTTCTGAAATGTTCTGCCACATGGCCAAAATAACTAGCCTGGCTTTTGATATTATGCACATTGGTGGTGTGTGTGGGGGGGGGGGGGAGGGAATGTGGCCATTGCTGTGTCACTTCAGGCAGCAAAATGTCTTGAACCAATTCTGGGCTTAGGTTATTCCATATTTGTTCATTGTCAGGAAACAGACTATCCTTCTTAGCTCAAACCCCTTTCAATAACTCAGGGCAACAGAGCTGTGCTCTCTTTATTTTATTATGTTGCAGATTTAAAAAAAAAAAAATTTCACATGAGATGACATCCTCAAAGAATGTGTAAGGCCAGAAAAGGTTTAGATTGCAGTGTTATTCCTGTCATCTGAAAATACAGACTGCAGAACCTAATAGGATATATGATACACCCTTAGTATCTGCTGGGGTTTGGTTCCAAGATCCTCCATAGATACCAATATCTGCGGATGCTCAAATCCCATTATATCAGTGATTCCCAAACTTTGGTCCTCCAGATATTTGGGACTTCAGCTCCCAGAATCCTCACTGTTGGCCAAGTAGGCTGGAACCTCTGAGAGCTGAAGTCCAAGACACAAGGAGGACCAAAGTTTGGGAATAACTGCATTATATATAATGGCACAGTGAAATGGTGTCCTTTGTATAAAACAGCAAAATCAAAGTTTGCTTTCTGGAATTTATATCTTTTTGGGATTATTATAATTAACCTTTATTTATATAGCACTAAATTTACACAGTGCTGTACATACAATCTTATAATTAGATGGTTCCCTGCCCTCAGGCTTACAATCTAATAGAGAAAACACAAAAGGAGAAGGGAATGGTGGTGGGAAAGGGGATGAGGTGACCGTACTATGGCAGTTAAAGTGAAATCATAGTGCTATAGGACCAGGCTGCCCATTGTTTCATGCAGATTGTGCTGCTCTTTCATAGAGTGCAGGTAGCAGTGGCAAGGGAGGCAAATGGGTATGGCAGAGGGAAGAAGGGATATTTCCAAGCTGTGGATGCTTGAATCAGTGGATAAAGAATCTGTGGATATTGTAAGCACAAGTGTTCTCTTAGGGGAATTCTAAATACCAAATTGCAAGAGGGGTCTGCTTACAAGACCCTGCAGGACCGCCCTCCGGTGTGTATACCAGGAACTAGGAATCCAGAAATAGGACAGAGGCTTTAACTGCACTCAATGTCTCTTTTATTGATACAGGAGTTCAAACACACAATGCACGCACACACACATTCATACAAGGCTCAAGAAATAACGTGTTAGAGTGGAATAGTCAACAGGCATCACTAATGGAAATACATACCAGCATTGAGGTCTGTTCCCAAGGATGTTCAATCTGTGTGAGGGATTTGACTATGAAGCAAGTCTGCTCTGATGCTTAAGGTTACAGCAGACTGACAGAGATTCTGGCTGCAAGTGACCAAGAAGGGCGGGGTGTGTAAATTTAGGAGACCTTTTATAAGGTTTTCAACAGGGTCTCTAGACAAAGGGACAATCAGTCTTCTAAGGAAACTGTTTGAAGTGTATCTCACATCCTAGGTTCATGTTGTTTGATCCTTCAGTAGGTCTCCGACTATCTCCGCTGTAGCAGGAGCCAAATGGCTATGCAAATGGACATTGCTTTGATCAAGATGGTTTCTGTCCATCACAAAAGGGAGACATTTCCAAGGCATCAGCCTGTTGGCGACTGAGTAAAACTTACAGCAGCTCCTTGCATGATCCAATTCCTGTCCAAAGCTGAGAAAGGAAATACATTTACATTTCAAACCCATGGCTTCCCCTGCTCACATCAGTGGGAGGCCTTACTCACTAGATTCCATGCTTGGGCCATGAAGGGATCACTCAGGTCAGTATGATTTTGATATCAGAATGCAGTTCAGGGCCTATCATTCCCCCCCTTTTGAAATACGAAGTTCGAACAGTTTCTGTGAGAACGAAGCTATTTCAATTAAACCTTTGTCTGTACAGTTTAGGGTGACAATATTTGGAGGGATGACCATACGCCGGTGGGTATCTCCATAGGAGGCTAGTTGTGAGCTCTCTGGAACCCATTCATACACAATCATACCAAATATATGTACATAAAACAATGGTTGTTATGGGGATGTATACAATATACATCCTGGTGGGTACAAACAAAACAGAATACAACAGGAAATGGTGAAGACAAAAGTAGCAATGTGGCATCAGTACAGAAAGCAACTTTTCTGGAGAAATGAGCAAGCATAAACCATGAGCACTGTATGTAACATTGAGTCCAATGACTGTGTTAAGGATTTGAAGATGAAGGTTAATGCACCAATGTGCACCAGGTTGATGAGAGTCCCAACTGCTAACGGATGTAACGATTTATTGATGTCCATGGGAGACTTATTCCATGCGGGCACAACATAAAGAGTCATTGTTTAGCAATGTCCATAGTTCAAACAAATTGGTAGCATGTAGCAACAATGTCTGTGAAGGGCTATGTGATGTGGAATTCTGGATGCTTCATTAGGGATACAGCTAGGCAGACAGTTGAACTGGTACTGGAACAACACATGGTGTGGCATCTGTCATCAGGGATGTAACATCTGGGGCTGGTTTTCCAGGATCGCCCTGCTCCATCTGAGGAAGTAGCTCAAGTTTTGTTGTTGTTGTTGTTGTTGAGGGCTTACCTTCCCTGTTAAAGGGTCATGTAGGCAGAACAATAGCTCAGATAGGATGGAAGACCGCTGCCCACTGGTCAGTAGACATGGGGCTTTGGATTAGGCTAAGCATGCTGACAATTATGTGAAGTGGTACAATTGAAAGGGGATTGAAATACCAGTCAGAAAGATAGAAGAGAAGGAAAAGAAAAAGATTTTTGTTCGAAGCCACCCCCCCTTTTGCCACATGCATTAGATTAAACATGGAGGGTCATGCAAGACACAATACAGTTTGCATTCATGCAGAGGCAATTAGGAAGTCAAGGCCTAGTGGTTGGACAGTCCAATTGGACTGTGTAGTCCAAAAATGATGGGAAATAAACTTGTTTGGTAAAAATCATCAAAATAGCCAATTCTGCTTATTTTGGAATGTGCTGTGGACACAGAAACAACCTGAAAAACAAGAGGAGGAGCAGGCACCAAATTTTGTCTCTAAACTCTTCCTCTTCTTTCTCCAGATGGGGAGAAAGGCCTTAAAACATTGGAGAGCAGTCACACACACACAAGGCAAGCAGACCTCCACACGGAGATCGCTTTGGCTTTCCTCCCCCCCTTTGCAGCCCAGAGAGCCATGCAGCTGGTTCAAAGGCTAGTCCTCGAACCATGTCAGCATGGTTGCCCTTATGATGCAAGGACATTGGGCAGGGGTAGCTTGAGCCATTAGTCAAAGCTGAATATATATACAACAATATCAAAAGGAAATAACATCTTTTATCTATCTCACTACATATCCAGTCTCTTCTATCTGTCTATCTATTCCTTTATCTATCTAACACAACACCTTCAAGTTAAACTATCAATTCCTCTTCTCCTCCTGCCAAGGTTATAACAGAAGGAGCATCTTAATGTCTGTAATCCCCACTAAAGGGAAGGTGAATGCCTTATGGGCTTTGGGAGGTCTAACATGTACCTAAGGGCTTGTATCTCTGTGATTTGTCTTTTGATCCAGCAGATTACTGCTATAGATCCTGCAACAGTGACTATTTGGATTCCCATAATTATTGCCAAGGGATTAGTTAAAAGATTCATTATTGCTTTCCCTGTTGCAGACCAACTCCAATCTCCCAACCAAGTGTTCTTTGAAACTTCCTCAATCTGTTCAGTGATCTGTAGTATCTGTTGTGCCTGTAAATTAACTTTCAATTTAATCTGGTCTTCGGTTCTCTCAATGCGCCTGGCTGTTTGGCTTAAGTTCGCCAAAAGACGCAACCACCTTGACGTGGGTATCTCATCTTCCAGGTGAAAACCCTCTATCAATTTAGGATTTACAGTGTATGGGTCCTCACTGGTGTATTCTCTAACAGTTTCATGTAAATAGAATTCTCTGCCAAAGCAATCCCTAATGTGTACTTGACAAAAGCAAGGGTTACCTAGGGATCTATCAATATCTATAAGACATTCAAATGGCAGTAAGTATATGTAGTTGCATGGGGTGCGTAAGCAAAAACAATCCTGATTTAGCTGTACAAAGCTTGTGGTATGGACTGGGACAATTATGTGGTCCTGTATCTCTTCTATGGGGGTTCCAGACAGTTCACTATAGCAATGTGTCCAGTGCTGATTTCGCACACAACCAGACAAGTCGTACAGATGTGTGCCATTTGTCCAATGCAATGTTTTCTCTTGGAGTATGGTTGCATTACTCTCTGCCAGAGGCAGACCAATATGGGAAGCTGGATAAATTACCTGTGGATCCCATATCTTTTCATGATATATGCCAATTTTAAGTATCATATCACTCCACTGTGCTCCAGTGATCTTGACCAAGTCTATGGGATGTTGGGTGGCATCTGGGTACCGTTTCTTAAACAGACCCATAACTTCTGGATGAATGAGTCTCATGAAGGATGCTTGTATGAGCTGGGATGCAAATGCAGCTAAACTGCTTTGTACTTGCGTGCATTGAATCGCTATGGATAAATTATAAATGCTTGATTTCAAGGAATTGCTGATGTCTATGATGATTTCCCTCTCTATGTCCACCCACTGGGGTAGGACGTGTCCGATGATGTCTATGCCTTGGGCAACATTTGTTAGACCTGAGGCAATGGAAATTCCTGCCTCTTTGGTGCGAGATCCGACTAAACCAAGTTTGCTGGCTACAATTTCTGTGTCAACGGAATTGAGAATCCCTGCCCCTACTCCTACACTGCTTAGGATTGTGTCCATGGCATCTCTTTTGCCTCTAAACAATGGATGTGACAAAGGTTGCCACTTTTTTTCCAACTGCTCCCATTGTGCCCATGCAGCCTTTAAGTAAGGGCGACAAGCAGGGAGAGTCCTGGCTAAATTCACAGCAGTCAAGTTTAACACAAGGGTGGTGACTATGGGTTGCACTTCAGAATACACGAAGAGAGGTATGTCTCTTCGGACTGCTAGATTTCCAATGAACATGGAGGGCTCCTGTATCATGGCTGGGGTATTCACAGGGATCTCAGGACAAAACATTCGATTGCAATTTATAGTACAATTGGTGGGGGTCTGGATGAAGTACTGACAGGTGAAAAGTCTAGTTTTCCAAGTCCATGTAGGGCGGCATTGGTGATCTAAGGTAAGGGTTGTCTGGAAGGAGGCTGGGGTTGGTGAAAGGGGAGGATCAAAGCGGTGTCTCTCCCAGATTCCTGCTTTGAGAGGTAGACTACCAGCATTAGCCTCCACCCAGGTGGATTCCTTGGGACCAAACATGAAAACCCGGGAAGCTATAGTATTTGCCTTTGTTACATAGACTCTAGTTTTTATCATGACTGGTAGTCCCTTATCAAACCAGCCTCGAGCAGGACCCATGGCATCCAATATTTTCATCATCTCAGGGTATGGAGCAACCCAATGGCAAGTGGCTTCTCTGTTGTATTGCCAATTAGTGGTGAACTGGGTTGGATATATCGTGGGGAGTACCCCAGGTATTGCACATGCCATTATCCATAAGATCCATCTGTTGTTTGGAGTCATCTCTCGTCCCTGTAGGGAAGCAGAGAGAGAATCACCTTACTAGGGCTAGCATCCGAACGAGCTTTTAATAGAAGCAGGACAAACTTGTAATGGACTTTGGGCTGTGACTGTGTGACCTGTGTCAGAGTTGATCCTGTAGGAGGCAATGTGTGACATCAGCAGCAGCATTTACAGCACAAGATGACCAAGGACAAAAGCTATCTTAAACTATCTCAGATTCTAAGGAAAAGGACCTCTGAGCATGTAAAGAGTGTAATCAAGAGAAGCAATAGTATGAATCCAATAGGGGGTGCTGGTGAGACTGGATGGCAAAGCAGTCTCGCATCTAGCAATGAGAACAACGACACTTGCTTAAAACTTTAGGGTGGAAGTTGTCTTTACACTCCCAATCTCAAACAAGAACAGAATATGCTAAACAAGAATCAGGCAACGAAAGAATTCTTTTGGATTGAGAATCAGCAACCAAGATATTTTCTCAGGTAGACTGTGCTGATCACATGGGGCTTATCAAAGAAAGACAGTATAGCAGAGATCTTCAGGGGGCTGCCTTCAGCCTCTCTACTCACAAACAGTAAATTAGGACATGGCCAGCAAATAAACACACAACAATTTTATAACAACTCATTACGCTGATCAGCCATTGTAGACAACAGGGTTTCCAGACTTCAGAGTATTCTGAAGACCAAGATAGGGAAGGGAACAAAACCTTGGTATTTGGGTTGAGACAGTGCTATTCTCTGTTGAATCACACTTTCTGGATCAAAAGGAAAATGCAGCACAAGGCTCAGGTGAACATAGACATGATGAAAGAAAAGAGGGCCAAACCTGGAATTAAAACCGATGCTAACAAAAGACAAAAGGAACCTGAAAGAAAGACACCAAAATGACATCTATTTCTATCTATAACAGAAACTCAGACCAATTTTGAAGAACACACTGTAGAATGAAAGCTTATTGTTTACTTGGACTAAGTAAGTCTTGCAATACCTCTGCATGCCAGAGAGAGAGACTCTCTGTCTTTGAGGCACCACCTGAGATAGTAAGAGGACAGAAGGTGTGACTTGAGTAACATATTCACAGCCCAGGAAAGACAAAAGCAAAGGCATTTCCACCTCTAGGAGGGGAAGGCTGCATGGAGACAAAGCACAAGAAAATCATTATTTCCTCTGAAACCTGAACCAGGAAGAGCTTGTAAAAGAGACCTTTTGAATTTGACTTGAAGAGGGTGATTAGCATTTCAACAGAGAGCTATCATTCTGAAGCACAGTCATTCACAAGAAGCAATTTGGAAGCCAGAAAGAGTGACTGGTTACACTCTCTGGGAGGCAAGAGAAGCCAGAAAGTGCAGTTAAGTCACACTCTCTCAACCACACAAGACAAAATAACTATGAAGTATGAAGACAAAACTAATTTAACAAAGAGAAAGACTAGAAATTCCAAGAAAAAAAAACAGATAAACAGAAATTCCACGACTCTATATCATGTGGAAGAGACTCACAAGCTGATGCTGGGCTTTGTGACTCTTTTGCCCATGACTTGGCCTACTGGGGTTTCAGCAGACAACCTCTCATAAGGCTTCAAAGGAGGGGAAAGGAAAACTCCCTGTCCTCTAAAATCCTACATTACAAAAGGTTTCAGGCACATGTCGAAAAGGGTTAGACAGCCCACTGAGCCTTTTAGTGACTCTTTAAACTACCCACCACTGAATAAAATGGAATTAGACAAATTTACAATTGGTAATTCTGGCCAGTCTTGGATTGATTTTACAGGGGGTGCTGCTCCTTTCCATTCTTTCAATTGAGAAGCGTGGAAGTATTTGAGCCTGTCTCCTTTCCTGTGTGGGATGCAAACCTGATATACACTGGGTGAAACTCTCACAGTGATTTTCACAGGGCCAACCCATCGGACTGAGAGAGCATGCTTCTTTTGTGAGAAGTTCCTGTACAGCACAAGCTGTCCAGGATCCCACTGCTGGGGGTTTCTCACCCAACCAAACTTACGGTCCATCTCTTGCATGTTCTTTCCTAGATTCTGGGCTACCTGCCTATGTAACTGGCTCAACTCCTGCAAGAGGGTGCGGATCCACTCATGATTGACCAGAACAGGTTCTAGTTCAGATGGAATTTCTGTGTTTAGCCAAAAAGTCTCGGGCATCATCATCTTTCGCCCGGTCATGACCTGGTGTGGCGTGAAGCCATGGGAGGCTACGGTTCCCCTGATAGCCATTAAAATTAAGGGAAGCTTTGCATCCCAATCCTTTCCAGAGGCTTTAACCACTTTGCGCAGCGCCTCCTTGATGGTTCGGTTGGATCTCTCTATGAGGCCAGAACTTTGCGGATGTCTTGCTATGTGAAAGCGCTGGCGCACCCCTAGGGCTTTGCACAGCTCCTTCATGATTTCACCAGTGAAGTGAGGGCCGTTATCATGGTCAATTTCTCGCACCATTCCAAATCTACTGAACACTTGCGTGAACAAGATTCTAGCGGTAGTGGCGGCTGTACAGTCCCTAGTAGGGAATGCCTCCACCCACTTGCTGAAGGGATCTATAATGGTAAGGCAAAATCTGTTTTGGTTCGAGGTGGTTGGTAGAGGGCCTATGAAATCTATCTGGAGACGTGCCCATGGTCCTTCTATTCTCTGGTGTCCCATTGGTGCCTTGGGTCCACCTGTGTCAGCATTGACCATTGCGCAGGCTAAGCAATTGTCTACCCATTGGTCAATGTCCTCACGCATTTTGGGCCACCATCCTGTCTCCCGAATTCTCTCATAGGTGCTCTGTTTTCCCCTGTGACCATTTTCATGTACAAATTGGATCAGATCCCCACGGATCTCCTTAGGGACGATCCAGTGGTAGCCACCTTCAGAATCTACAGCCCACCAAGCTCTCTCCTTTTGCTCAATCCTGTATTTCCCTGTAGGGTCCTTGCCTATGTTCATAAGTTCCTTGATCTCCCTGTCCCCTTTCTGCAGCTCTGCTAAGTCTAAGGTAGGTGGAATCAACATCTCCTTTGGATTCACATTGATGGGATTAACTGGTTTAGAATCCTCAGGCATTGCTGCTGCTTCCTTAGCTAAAGCATCGGCTCTGTTGTTCCACACTGCTTCCTCACTCCCTGCCTTTTGATGTCCTTTTACGAAAGAAACCTGTGTGGGGGCTGTTCTTTGTAGCAGCAGTGCAGCCACCTCTTTCCACTTGTCTATGTGAGCTACTGGTTTGTCATCATGGGTTTTCCAGTCCCTGCGAATCCAGACTGGGAGCCAATCCGTGGCAGCGTGCACCGTCCATTGTGAGTCAGTGTACACAGCCAAAGGAACATCTAGGGGCTCAAAATGGAGGATCGCTAGGAATGCTTCTATCTCAGCTGCCTGGCTAGAGTGGGGGCGCACGGTGCCCTGCAAGGTGTGGGAGTCATTGACTCGGATGGCTCCATAGCCCGTTAAGCGTGTACCATCTATGCAATATGAGGATCCATCACAAAACCAACACCTGAACTCTGCCTTGAGGGCCTGTTCCAATGTCTCTCCTGGTTTTACTGGCCATTTGTTCTCCTCTATGGGTGGTAAGGGACATTCATGGGTTGCACCTGCTACCACCAATCCATAGGGAGCCGGTGGCTCGTTAGCTTGTCTCTGATAATCAACACCACGCTTAACTAACTGGATGGTCCATTTAGCTATTCGGGAATTGTGCACTTGTCCGTTCTGAATCTTTCCGGACATTATGAATTTCAGAGGAGTGTGAGGGGTTTGTACAATGACTCTGGCTCCACCAATGATGAACTCCCATTTAGTCAGAGCCCAAATCAAAGCCAAGCAGTTTTTCTCACAAGGACTGAATTTTGTTTCAGTGGGAGACAGATTTCGAGAAGCGTAAGCCACTGCTCTCTGGATGCCATTTCGGGGTTGTAGCAGGATTGCTCCCACTGACCCATCAGCAACTGCAAGCTGAATGTAAAAAGGCTTGGTGACATCAGGATGCACCAGCGCTGGGGCTTTTGCCAAATCTCTCTTTAAAGTTGCAAACGCTTCCTCTTGTCTGTGTCCCCATTCCCATACTGCATCTTTCTTCAACAGGGCATACAAAGGTCTAGCTTTGTCTGCAAAGCTTTCTATGAATTCTCTAGAGAAGTTGAAGGTGCCTAGCACCGCTCTCAGAGTTGCTACATCTGTAGGGGCCGGAATTTTACTGATTGTCTCTACCCTTTCCAAATCTGGGGTCCGGCAATCTGGTTGGAGGTTCAAACCGAGGTACTTGACTTGAGTCTGGACCAACTGTGCCTTCTCTCTATTAGCCTTGAATCCTGTCTCTCTGATCAGTTCCAACACCTCACGGGTGATATCTGCAGTCTTTTCCTGGGAATCAGAATGCACCAGAATGTCATCCACATAGGACAAGACGTGGGGGCGCGACGTGGGGCGCAGCTTTGTCCACATCTTGACCACATGAGCGTGACATATACTGGGACTGGAATGAAACCCCTGAGGACATCTTTTGTATGCCATTTGTGTACCCCTGAACTCGAATGCGAATTTGTAATAACATTTCTCATGGAGCGGGATTGAATGGAAGGCATTGGCCAAATCTATGACACTGTAAAATCGTGCTCCCGCTGCAATAGCTGCCAAAATCTCATTGTATTTGGCTACTACAGGGGCGACAGGAGGGGTGACCGCATTGAGGGCTCTAAAGTCCACGGTCATTCGCCACGTTACTCCATCAGATTTCAGCACGGGCCAAATCGGGGCATTATTAATTGATTGCATAGGCATGATGACATCCCATTTGAGCAAGCCTTCAATAGTTTTGGCTATGCCTTCTTCTGCCTCACGTGGGTAAGGGTACTGCTTCTGAGGTGGGGGATCTGGGCCTTCTATCAGAACACAAGCTCCTTTAACAGTGCCGCATTCAGCCTTGTCTTTGATCCATACCTCAGGGAAATCATGTACCCAAGGGTCTGTAGTTACTGGGAAAAGAGGCTGGGGGGCCTTGAGAGCCGCACATCTGTGAATGGCAGAGATGAACTCTGGACCATTCTCCAACTTCCATAGGAAGCCATTAGCCAGATCTAATGTCAGCTTGTGATGTCTGAGGTAGCCTATTCCCAGAATGCCATCATCTTCCTTTTGGTTTGCACATGCCCTAATGCGATCTATAATTGGGCCTAGCCTTATTGGAATATTATTCCAAATCCTGGCTATCTGCTGTCCTTTTCCATACCCTTTTAGCACAATGCTTTCCTTCAACTCTTCCCCAAATTGTGCCAGCTTAGGATGCAGGGTATTGACCGCTGCTCCTGAGTCTATCAAAAGCTGAGCCTCAGCTGGAGACTCAATGCCTATTTGTGCCTTTACCATGGGGCGTCCCCAGAGATCAGGAGTTATTCTGGCTACAATTTGTGGACAAGGAGGAAATTTGGATACTTCTGTGTTCAGGTTTGACTGGGCAATCTGAGCAGTCTGAGCCTCAGATGCTCTAGGGAGCACCGGGCCCATTTCAACACTGTTGACTACAGATGTCACTGAGTCGACTGGCTCTGGGCATTTGGAGGTTTTTGAGGATGCTGAGCTTATGGCTTTAATCGGTCGTTTTTGTTTTAGGTTGGCAGGAGGTCTGTTAGCCCCAGGGATCCTTTTTCCTGCCTTGTTTCCCTTCCGTGGGGGGAATCCCGGGCTGTCCTAATCTGAATTCTTGAACTGCTGCTCGCACCTACGTGTCTCTTCTGCCATACTTCTGTAACTAGTGCTGTTGCCCTGGTTACTACCTTTAGTTGCTTCTTTGATCAAACCCTGAGCATACAGTTCCAAAATCTCTACAGTTGGCTTGCCATGCAGATCCTTTCGATTGTATCCATTCTTCATTAACCACGTCCACGCAACCATGCGCGGAGTTAGCTCTAATGGGGAACTGTATTTGGGGGTGTCACGTCTCTGAAATGGCTGCCTGTAGTCCCTTTTGAGGACCTTGATTGACTCCTTCTCCTCTCCTTTTTCGGGTTCCTGGTCCTTGTTTAGGGGCTGTGAGTGGGGGCCCATATTCCGGTAAGTTACTGGATATACTGGGTCTCCTTCTCGGCTCCCTTTCCTAACCCTCTGGCTCTTACTAGCATCTCCCTCTCTTGCTCTACTGGACCAGAAAATCCCAGAGGCAGCACGGATGTGCCTCATGAAATCACTCCATGACATAGTCTCCATTGTCAGTGACTGTGATCCTATGTATGTCTTGGCAGACTCTCCTAGCCCTTCGTAGATCTCTAAGATTGGGGACCCATTGATCACCACAGGGTTTCCATCTTCGCCTAAGGTAATCTGTTCTGCTAGAATTCCCAGAATTTTTTTCCTAGCCACATAAGCGTCAGGGGGTTCGTCTGCCTTCTGATACTCACTCTGGTATTTGGATCTGAGGATGGACCCTGGCCAGAGGATTTTTGCAATCGTGGCCATGCCTGGTTGTAAGTCCATGGTGGTTAGATCCTGAGTTATTGCCGCAGCTTCAAAAGCTCCGTAATATTCAGGGTCTATGCATCTCCTTGCCACTTGCACCAAATCCTGTCCTTTTGCTTTTGGATAGGATAGGAGCATTGTGGTCATCCACCTCACTCCAGTTTGGCCATTGAGCTTTCCTAAGTGCTCTGCCACTGCTTTGGTCTCAGTTACAGACCAATTAGTTGTCTCTTCTACAGTTCTAGTGACCGTCCTTTCCTCATCTTCTGCTTGCCTGATCTCTACCATCTGGCGGGTGGTGACGGGTTGGACAGGAGCGTGTGGTCCTGCAGCGCAACTAGCTACTGGCTCACACTCTCCTCCATGCCTTTCCTGCCTATTCTGCCACTGAGGGTTATATGGTGGCTGACTCCTTGCTTCCTCTGGTAGGGAGTCTTGCATTGTTTCTTTCCAGTCCACTGCCCTCAAGTATTGGGGACTTACTGTGGCCACCACTGACTGTTTCAGATCCAGGGATGCCTCTAACTCCTGAATCCTGCGGACACAATCTGTATGATCTGCTGCAGATCTTTCAGATGTCTTCTGAGCTAATACATAGTCCGCTGCTTGTTTTGCCTGCCTCAACTTCTCCTCCAGCTCAGTTATGCATTCTCGAAAGAGACTGCTCTCTTTCTCTGCTGTCTTGGCTCTAATGGTGACTTGGTCCAGTTCTTGAGACAGCCTGGAGCTTTCAGTTCTTTTCTCCCTCACCTGGACCGCTAGCTCCTCTATACTTTTCTGCAGAGCTTGCTTCTCTAACCTAAGCTTCCTATTCTCCTCTACTGCCTCCGTGGCTACCATAAAAATTCCCCAGGCAGCCCACCTATCTTTTTCTGCTGCTGACACCTTTTTAAATCCCTTGCTCTTAGTCTTCGCATTGTACACCAGCAACAGTGTTGCGAAGGGATCCTCTTCATCTAGGAATCCTCCTGCTTTCCATGGGTTGGGCCCTTTTCTAAGAACCCATTTTGTGAGGCGATCTGGGGGAGCCTCTCCCTTCACCAATTTGGCTGTCACTGTTGGGATTCCTCCCTCTCCTAATTCTGTTTGTGCCATTGTGCACTTCTTCCTCTGTTGTGTCTTCCAAACACAAAAACTCAATGGGTCAGGGAAAGTTCCCACTAGACCCAGCCAGGAATCGGGGAAGTCTATCTTCCCCTTCACTAGAGAAATCTCTCGCTGGGGGCTCCTGCAGTAGCACTTTCCCAGCGCCTTCCTCCAGCTAGATTCCTGCCAAAAACTTTCTAATTCACCTCCACCGAGGTCTATCAATGCAATTTCTCCTTTGGGCACTCGGTTTTACGGCGCTTGGATCAAGGACGTCTCCTTGTCCCCCCTACCTCGTCTCACCAAAGGGTTTCTACGGCTATGAAATGGGTTTGTGGTTCTGAAACCTGACTCTATTGTTTAATTTTTGTTTGCAATGGGGCCAAAAAGGGAAACCTATCCCTGCCTTTTTCCCACCCACAAGTTGGGCAAAACAAAAAATAGGGCGTCGGGCAGACCTACTCCGACTCCAGGCCCAAGGGTGACTCCACGCTCATCACTATGCCACTCGCGCGACAACAGAGACAAACGTGAAGCCAAAGCCAGAAAGAGGGGGAGAGCCCACCCCGACAGTTCACTGCCCTTCAGGCCACACACACAAGAAACACACTCACTCCAGCTTCCTATTTAGTTCTGCGTCTGTTTTTTTTTTTTTTTTTTTTCCTGGATTCCCGTTTTCCCTACGTTCCGATATCCAAGCAAGTCAGGTGATCAAGCTGTCCTGCTTAGATTTCGGGAAGGGCCCTTGCCCGCCGTTCTCCACCAATAATGTAAGCACAAGTGTTCTCTTAGGGGAATTCTAAATACCAAATTGCAAGAGGGGTCTGCTTACAAGACCCTGCAGGACCGCCCTCCGGTGTGTATACCAGGAACTAGGAATCCAGAAATAGGACAGAGGCTTTAACTGCACTCAATGTCTCTTTTATTGATACAGGAGTTCAAACACACAATGCACGCACACACACATTCATACAAGGCTCAAGAAATAACGTGTTAGAGTGGAATAGTCAACAGGCATCACTAATGGAAATACATACCAGCATTGAGGTCTGTTCCCAAGGATGTTCAATCTGTGTGAGGGATTTGACTATGAAGCAAGTCTGCTCTGATGCTTAAGGTTACAGCAGACTGACAGAGATTCTGGCTGCAAGTGACCAAGAAGGGCGGGGTGTGTAAATTTAGGAGACCTTTTATAAGGTTTTCAACAGGGTCTCTAGACAAAGGGACAATCAGTCTTCTAAGGAAACTGTTTGAAGTGTATCTCACATCCTAGGTTCATGTTGTTTGATCCTTCAGTAGGTCTCCGACTATCTCCGCTGTAGCAGGAGCCAAATGGCTATGCAAATGGACATTGCTTTGATCAAGATGGTTTCTGTCCATCACAAAAGGGAGACATTTCCAAGGCATCAGCCTGTTGGCGACTGAGTAAAACTTACAGCAGCTCCTTGCATGATCCAATTCCTGTCCAAAGCTGAGAAAGGAAATACATTTACATTTCAAACCCATGGCTTCCCCTGCTCACATCAGTGGGAGGCCTTACTCACTAGATTCCATGCTTGGGCCATGAAGGGATCACTCAGGTCAGTATGATTTTGATATCAGAATGCAGTTCAGGGCCTATCAGATATGAAGGGCTGACTGTACTTCAAAGGACTCATGTACATGATGGCATGGTGAGGTACCCTTTGAGCTCCTTTCCTCTAAGCCAGGAACATGCTCTGGAGCCCAGCACAACACAACAGCCACTTTTGGGCTTCTCCAGAGCTGTTGAGGACCTAGCTGCATGGCCACCATTTTAGTCACTAGAAGTAATATTATGTCATTCCTATCCTAGTTTCTTTTTTGGCTATTTGTTTTGGAGGGGAGGTGTTTTTGTTTCAGGTGGAGGACTCTCAAAACAGCACACTTTACTACTTTAAAGCTGTTCAAAGTTTTCTTCAGCCAAAAAAGTTACATTTGGAGAAGTTCCAGCAGCTTGACTGGCTCAGTGAAGTTTCTAGGGGCTTCAAAGCATAGATTTCCTGAGTAAGAGAAGGAGCTTTTACATTAAGGCAGTGAATTCATCCCTTAGGTAGAGTCCAGCATCTGAACTCCCATCTCCCTTAGAGTACACAAAGACCTGCTGCAGCCCTATTTTTAGAGGTCTCCCAGAGTTGTATATACTTTTGTTATGCTACTGGCCATTCGGAACCCCAATGAATAAGCAAAGTTCAGCAGAAATAAAACATGACAAGCAGATCTTTCACACTGTAGAAGTATAGTGCTGTGATCAAACTATGGCAGTTAAAATGAAATCATAGTGCTATAGGACCAGGCTGCCCATTGTTTCATGAAGATAGTGCTGCTCTTTCACAGAGTGTAGGCAGCAATGGCAAGGGAGGCAAATGGGTAGGGCAGAAGGAAGAAGGGCAGAAAGTAAGCTAGGGGCCACTGGCAGTGATGGTGAGGGGAAGAGGGGTGGTACTTCTCAAACAAGAATGTTCATACTATTGAATAGCTAAACATATAGTTTAAAAAGGAATTTCCTTCCAGAAGATGTAGTGGCTGGGTGGCTGGGTGGGGACTGCTGTTAAAATGTGGATGACTTTAAAAACAGATTCTGAGACGGTAAGGTGATCACAGCTGCTAGTTATAATGGCCATAGGTTATCTCCAGTATCAGGAAATTTGGCCATCTGCAACAGTTGTGGAGTCCGGTTACAGAAAGCACAGCAGAAAGTCTCCTTGGGTGATGTTTCCAAGTTATGGTTCTTTCTGCTTTTCGTTTCTCCTCGAGACTCGTTCGGTGTGAGTTCTCAAAAGAGGCTGCAGCACTGTGGATAGTGCATCTCCATGCCTCCCGATGTGAGGCCAGGGCAGACCATTGTTGGTGATCAATTTGGGCGAGCTTGAGATGTTGTTTCAGGGAGTCCTTGTATCTCTTCTTTGGGGTGCCCCTCTTATGCTGACCCCTGGTGAGTTCACCGTAGAGTACTATGTTGGGGAGGTGGTGGTCCTCCATCCTAGAAATGTGCCCTGCCCAGCACAGCTGTGTTTTCAATAGCATGGCCTCAATGCTGGTGATCTCTGCTTGCTCTAGGATAGCAACATTTGTCACATAGTCAGTGTATGTTTAGGATTGTTAGGAGGCAGCGCTGATGAAAGCGTTCGAGGAGTCGTAGATGTTGGCGATAGGTGACCCATGTTTCAGACCCATAGAGGAGAATGGACAGTACAATGGCTCTGTACACACTGATTTTTGTGCTTCGCCCCAGGTATTTGTTACTCCAGACTCTTTTGTGAAGCCTTCCAAATGCACTATATGCCTTTGCTAATCTGTGATCGATCTCTTTGTCGATCTTGGCGTCTGAGGAGATGATACTTCCCAGGTAGGTGAACTGCTGGACAGACTTAAGCACAGATTTGCCTATGGTGACATGAGGGTGATAGTGCTCTTCCTGTGGGGCAGGCTGGTAGAGAACTTCTGTTTTCTTCAGGCTGACTTCCAGCCCAAACAGCTCTGCCACTGTTGCAAAGGAGGATGTTAGACGCTGCAGAGCTGCTTCTGCATGGGCAACAAGAGCAGCATCACCAGCAAAAAGCAGCTCATGGACTAGATAGTTTAGAGTCTTCATGCAAGCCTTCAGACAGCTTAAATTAAACAATCTACCATCAGTACAGTAACATATATAGATGCCGTCGTCTTCTTCGAGGTCTGCTGTAGCCCTTTGGAGCATCATGCTGAAGAAGATTGTAAATAGAGTTGGAGCGAGAACACAACTTATCCACTTATCAAAAATGACAAGCTTCTCTTTTTTGAAAAGCTGCTGGAGTCTGGGCTGCAAGCTTTTTAAATGCAACTTTATCCATTCAGGAATAAGTTACTTTAAAATGAATGTGATAATCTCCTAAGACTGGAAAATAAAGGAGAATCCAGTGGTACAATGAACGAATTTTAGACTCTGTCATTCATGGTCTTATGTGAGGCATTCTTCAGGTAAGGGGTGGGCAAGTGTGGTTCTCCAGCTGTTGCTAAACTTCAGCTTTCAGCTACTCTTGGCCAGACTCCACCCAGTGTAACCAGTGGTAGGAAGAGCAATCCAACAATTCCTGATGAATGAATGGCCACATTCTGCCTATTCCAGTTTTACATTGTAATCTGAATTACTCTGCCTCAAAGTATTATACACCATTTAGGTTAAATTATATAAACTTTATCAGAGAAAGTTACAAATGTGCCACTTTCTACCTAGGCAGGATATCTGTCTGTACATGTTTGGCTGACTGCTGATGAAACAGCAGTCAAGATAATTAATGGGTGGGTCCCCTTCCTTGAGAACCCATGATGTACGAGTATACTCAAAGCTGAAGCTGGTCTGTGACAGTCTGAAAAAATTCTTGCATGAAGAAGTGTACTCATAAATAAAGCTATCAGCAAGAGGCCAATTAGAGTACAACACCAAATAAAGGAGAAAAGACAAACAAACAATATATATTTTCCAAGTAAAGTTAAGTCAAAACCTAATTATCCAGAGGAACTTCTGATTTTTCCTGTATCTTCTTTTGGATGTGGTTACATTCCCCCTGAAATCTCGGGTTTGCAGCTTGGGTGTGCTCCTGGATTTGGTTCTTTGCCTGGGTGCCTAGGTTTCCTCTGTGGCCAGTAGTGCATTTGCACAGTTAAAACAACTGCACCCATTCCTTCATAAGTTGGATCTGACTATGGTAACACATGGCTTCATTACTTCCATTTGGATTATTGTAATGTGCTTTATATTGGGATACCCTTGGAGACTGTTCGGAAACTGCAGTTGGTCCAAAATGCTGTGGCCAAGCTGTTGACTGGGGCTGGCTACAGAGATCATGAGAAACAGCTGCACTGGCTGCCAGTCCATTTCCAGGCAGAATTCAAAGTGCTGGTTTTGATCTTTAAAGCCCTAAACGGCTTGGGTCCAGACTATCTGAAGGACCATATCTCCCTACCGGTATGCAAGCCAGCCTGAGCACTAAGATTGGCAAGAGAGAGCTTTCTCTCAGTCCCACCATATTTGCAGGTGTGGTTGGTGACAGAGTCTTCTCCGTGGCTGCTCCCAGACTGTAGAACTCCCTGTCATGTAGGTCAGGTTGTCCCCCTCTCTGCTCTCTTTCTGTCAGCAGCTGAAATTTTTTTCATTTTGGCACGCATTAAGTGGTTGAATATTACTTGTACTGTGTGTTGTAAATGCTTTTTACAGTTTTAATCAGTTTTAACTATGTGTTTTTAACATATGTTTTAATAATAATAATGTGCGATTATTTTTTAACTTTTGTACTTCTGTCTTTTTAAAGTATTATACCCCGCCTTGAATCCCATTGTGAGAGAAAGGTGGGATATAAATCTTTGAAATGAATAAATATAATTCCCCCCCCCCCGAAACTTCCACATTACTAGATCAAATATTAAAATCATGTTTTTTTCCATTGTTAACTATTCTACTTTTCTCTTGTCAGAGTAGCAATTGCTAGACATTCTAGCATTAGTGACACCGCCACAGGAGAGATCCATATTTCAGGAATAGTGATATGGGAAGCTTAAATTGCTGAGGCTTACATAGCTGTGAACACTCAGTCATTACTAATGTTGAGGAGGAAACAGAAGAGAGGCATTTATAATGCAAATGAACATTCTGAATTTTACATATGTAATACAAATCAATTCAATCAAGACTACATGAAACTACATGAAACTAGCCTCAAGCAGTGCTCACCCTTGTGCTTGTGTCAATGCTGTCACCAGATAAATAGTCACTGTTTTCAAGAGGAATATGGGCATCCAATATTTCCCCCAACACAGTGCAGATGCTAATGGAATATTTCTCAGCCTCAAAGGAAGGCAAAGGAAAGCCCTCTGAAAAAAATCTTGCCAAGAAAACCCCCTGATAGGGTTGGCTTAGGTTTGCCCTGAGTTAGAAATGTCTTGAAGCCACCCAACTACAATAAAGTAATGACTGCTGCACATGACCTCTTTAAGGGATAAACCTCCCTTAAGGGATAAACATCCCAAAGGTCTCCATGCCAGAAAAGCCATGCTAGTTTACAGTTTTAAGACACTTCCATCAGTTTTGGATAGATAACTAGGGTTCTTTAGTTGAGGTCTACATAACCTTTGTAGAAGCCAGAATAATCCTTGGCCTATTCAATTAAGCTTTATGCTAATTGGGCCAGGGTAGTGTAGTGGTTTAAGTGTTGAACAATGACTCTGGAAGATCAAGATTAAAATTCCCACTCAACCTTGGTTACCCCATGGGAAATTAATAATAATAATAATAATAATAATAGTAATAGTAATGATAAAAATAATAATTTATTTATATTCCGTTTTTTCGCAAAGGAAGAAAACCCTATGATAGGATTGCCACAAGACAGAATTGAGTTGAAGACACATACTAGCTGCAAAAATTCAGCTAAGTTCTCTGTTTCTTTAAAAACACATGTTCTGTGTTTTGGAAGGTTTTAATAGGAAGTATTAGTTGAGGATATGTGGGTAGGGCAGTTTCCCATATTTAGAAATGATGTCACTGACAAAGGTATCAAGTCAACTTTGCAAATGTATGATTGTAAGAGTATGGTGTGAGTGATCACAGCAAGGAGCTTCCAGAGTCATAAATCTGATTCTCTTAGAGTGCTGTGAGCTATATTTGCGACAGAAAGAAGGTTTCTGTTCTGGCATCTCTGGCACTGGTGAGTTAATACAAGGAATGTGAATGGACATACAGATTCTTTGAAGCTGACAATTTCTCCAAGTGTAAATAATGGGGAAATTTTACAGTTTAATTGCCTATGTTCGTCTTGATCAAGAATGTATTTTATTGATTTTGCATGGCTGTGGGGAAAAGAGTAAACAAATGTGTTGAAAACGTGGCAGCTCATTGCAATTGCATTCCAGCCCAGAAAGCATGCTAGCTGCCACAAGAACCTAGGCTAGGGATGTAATTCTTCAGTAAATTTCTTTGCAAAGGTAGCAAGAAATAAGTCCAGCAATTCGCTTTCCACACCAAGAAAGTATTTGAAAAACCACAGAGTGTTCAAAGACTACTCACAATTCGGAGCTTGTTTCACAAAAACAAAACAAAACAAAACAACTCCCAAATGGTTGTTTTGTGCAAAAACCAGCCTTTTATCTCTGGAAAATAAGATTTCAACACCGAAATATAAATTCCTGTGCAGAAAATGCTGTTTTCTGCATGGAAAATGCTCTAATTCAGGATTTATTCTGTGTAAAATTTGAAAATGGTTGATCTGCATAGAAAACAGCATTTTTAAGACATGAATTAATATTTCTGCATTAAAATATTATTTTCCATCTAGAAAAGGCTGTTATCTGTAGAGAACATGCTGTAATTGGGGCTTTATTATGTGTAAAATTCACACAAGGTTGATTTACATTGAAAAAAAATTCTGCACAGAAAATATTTTCTTCACAGGAATTAATATTTCTGCATTGAAATACTGTTTTCCATGCAAAAGTTTGTTTCCTGCACAGAAAATGTGGATTTTTGCACAAAACAACCACATGCACATTTTGCAAAGAAGTAAGTCCTCAATTGTGAAGATGGTTGTCAGTCCAAAATTCTTCTCATTGCAGTTTCTCAACACTCAAAAACATATTTAAAAAAAAAAACAACATTTGAAATATTCTATGTGTGTAGTCCAATATTCTTTCCTTGGTTCAAAGATTCTCAGCTTGTTCCCCCTTAGGCCTTGCCAGAAAGTATTACTTCTGGACTTTTAAGCCAAAGAGGTAATGTTAATCAATATTGATAATGATTATTATAGATGGGCTTTGTCCTGGAACATACATTTGTTTTGACTTATGCACTGGAACAACCACTCAAGACAGTAATAGTCTATGCTCTTCTACTGCCATATAGTATAGGGTACTACATATAGTAAAGTGCAGCCCTCCAAATGTTGTTGCAGTACAGTTGTCAGGTGCATTAGCCAGAAAAGCTCAATGTTAGAAATCCTGGGAGTTGCAGTCCAACAACACTGGGAGAGCTGTACTTTGGCAGAACAGGTCTGTCTTGATTGCTTTTTTTTTTTTTAAGCCGTCAAGGTTGGTAATATTCTGGGTCTCCTCCAGCAGGTCATTCCATCATTTAGGGGCAACAGAAGAAAAGGTCCTTTGAGAGACCATAGTAAGCCTTTTTTTTTTTTTTTTTTTTTTGCTGCAACAACTTTTTACCTGAGGATCTAAGCATGCGGGGTGGATTATATGGGAGAAAGTGTTCCCGTAGGTATCATAGAATCATAGAGTTGGAAGAGACCACAAGGGCCATCCAGTCCAACCCCCTGCCATGCAGGAACTCCCAGTCAAAGCATCCCCGACAGATAGGCTGGGCCCAAGCCATGAAGGGCTTTAAAGGTCATAACCAACACCTTGTAAGGTGCCCAGAAACTAATGGGCAGCCAGTAGAGGGATTTCAAAAGTGTTATATGGTCACTCCTAGAACTCCCAATGACCAATCTGGCTGCCATGTTTTGAACTAGTTGAAGTTTCCTGACTAGGCACAAGGGTAGCCTCATGTAGAGCACATTATAGAAAAAAAGCCATGAGGTTACCAGTGCGTGCACCACAGTTTTTAGGTCCCCAGGCTCCAGGAAGGGGCACAGTTGGCGTATCAGCCAAAGCTCGTAACAGGCACTCCTGGCTGTCACATCCATCTGAGCTAACATCTGAAGTGACAGATCCTGGAGTACCCCCAAACTGTGAACATCTGGCTTAAAAAGAAGAGAGAGAGAGACTGGTCTATAGTTATTAATATCTAAGGGGTCTAAAGAGGGCTTTTGAAAAACTGGCCAAACCATGGCTTTATTTAAACAAGATAGAAAATAGCCCTCCTTGAGCGATGCATTTATAATATATTTTAGATAGATACTAACTGTCTCTCCTCCTTGGACAACCAGCCATTATATGGTAGCGTTCCCCCACCCACATGGAGCTTCCATGGGGAATGGATAGCAAAATCTCTCAAGGACAAGTATGTTTTCCCTGTGCTGCAGCATACATTTGCACCAGATCCCAAAATATATTTACTTTGAAAGAAGTACTCAAGTTCTCATTAAAATAAAAATTCAATGGACTGGGATATATTTCCAAGTGACTGTATCTGGGATTGCAACTGTAGATGTTAAGAGAGTTTTAAATATTAATATCCACATGCATAAATATATGGCTACTTTCCTTCATCTGTAATTCTGTAGCTGACTGGTTTCAACTTAACTAATGAAAATTCTGGAAGGCTTGCTTATATTCAAAGGGCGCAAAGTCAATAAGAATATGTTGGTTGAATGAATAGTGGGATTTTCTTTTTAGTATTTATGTAAATTTAGAGATGATTTGTATCTACATATTTTCCTCCTCTTTATGCTTTGCCTTTCAGAACTGCTAAAGAGAAACAATGAGTAATTTTGAAAATATGGAGATTATTAGAGAGCCAGAAAGAAAGAAAATCATGCAAAGTACTTGAGTGCTTCAGGTTCTTGTTTGACCACCCCCATCCTAAATGTTGTTTAGAAGATTATCCTTCTATAAAATGCTAGCAAAAATACTCAGTTTCAATTGAGGTTAAATTAGGATTGCCTGTTCAGGACTATTCCAGGCCCTGAGACTTCAGGGCCAAAACTTGAGACCTAAGGAAGACCCCTTGGGATGTCAGAGCCACAGGCCCTGGTAATGACCTTAAGGATGATGCCTTAATCACAATTGCTCATGTGATACCATTCAAATAATAAGCACCAAGCTTGTGAGTGTGGGGAGAGAGAGAATTTTTAAACCTGTGCTCTTGCCCTGAGATTCCTCCTCCTTTGTGGCATCACTAGGGGGTGTAGGGGATGTGTACCACACTGAATGATACCTTAGTGGGATTGTAAATCCGGTGGAGTGGCATGACTTCTGGGCAAGCGAGATAGTATTGTGTCCCTTTCGCACTTGCTTAGTGGCCATGCCAGAGTCCAAACAGCCCTCCAGAGGCCATAGACTGCTTCCTCCATCAGCAGAGGATATTGGGAGAAGGGAATGCCTCCCTTTGGGTTCGGGTGTGGCTGATACCATGCCAGACCCCAAACAGCCCTGCAGAGGATATGGGAGTTGCCTATGCATGAGACATCTCCAAGACCCCCTGTCATCCACTGCTCTGCTTACTTCCTGCAACCCCATACTCGTGACCTCTTAATAGAGTCCATTGATCTGGCATGTGGCTTTCCTCTCTTTCTACTTCAGTCTACCTTTCCCAGCATTATTGTCTTTTCCAATGAGTCTTTCATTCCATGATGTGTCCAAAGTATGACAGCCTCAGTTTAGTCATCCTGGCTTCCAGGAAGGTTTCCGGCTTGATCTGCTCAAGGACTCATTTTTTGTTCTTTTGGCTGTCCATGTGATCCTCAGCACAATTCTCCAGCACCACATCTCAAATGAAAGGATTTTCTTCCTATCTTCTTTCTTAACTATCTAGCTCTCACATCCATACATGATAATAGGGAATACAATGGCTTTTATGATTCTAACTTTTGTGCTCAGTTGTATATCTTTGCATTTTAGAATCTTTTCTAGTTCTTTCATAGCCACCCTCCCCATTCTTAATCTTCTTCTGATTTCCTGGCTGCAGTCCCCATTTCTATCAATGTTTGATCCCAGGTATGGGAATTCTATTATTTCCATTTCTTCATTGTCTAGGCTGAACTTGTGAAGGACTTCAGTGATCATTATTTTTGTTTTCTTTATGTTCAACATTAAGCCTGCCTTTGCACTTTCTTCCTTGACCTTCCTTAGTAGGTGTTCCAGTTCTGTGAGGTTTTCTGCTACTAGGTGTCATCTGCATATCTTAGATTGATGATATTCCTTCCTCCTATTTTCACTCCTCCTTCTTCTGTGTCCAAGCCTGCTTTTCTCATAATATGTTCTGCATACAAACTGAACAGATAGGGTGAAAGGCTACAGCCTTGTCTGACCCCTTTTCCAATAGGGAACCATTCTGTTTCTCTGTGTTCTGTGCTGACAGTAGCTTCTTGTTCTGAATACAGATTCCTCATCAGGATGTCTTTGAGGGCATTCCATAGCCTTTCATGATCTATGCAGTCAAAGGCTTTGCTATAAAGCACATGCTGATTTTCTTTTGGGAATCCCTTCTACGTTCCATTAGCCATCATATGTTTGCAATGTGGTCCCCAGTACTTCTTCCTTTCCTGAATACTACTGGGGTTTCTCTCTCCATGTATTGTTGGAGTCTATGCAGAATTTTGAGCATGATTTTGCTTGCATAGGAGTGCTATGGTCCTATAGGTGCTGCAGTCTCCTGCGTCTCCCTTTTTGTGGATGGGGATGTATATTGCCAACCAACTCCAAGCAGTTTTGGATGACACCAATTATCTTGATCCATTTTAAACTGGCTTCCGGTCGGGATGTGGAGTGGAGACTGTCATGGTCGCTTTGGTCAGTGATCTCCATCTGTGCATCGATAGGGGAAGTGTGGCCGTATTGGTGCTCTTGGACCTCTCAGTAGCCTTCGATACCATAGACCATGGTATCCTTCTCAAACACCTGAGGGAATTAGGAATCAATGGCACTGCTTTGCAGTGGTTCCGGTCCTATCTTTCAGGTAGGTTCCAGTTGGTGTCACTTGGCGACAGTTGTTCGGCCAAGAGGGAGCTCAAATCGGGCATCCCTCAAGGCACAATACTGTCTCCAATGATAATGATAATGATAATAATAATAATAATAATAATTTATTTCTATTCTGTCTTTTCCGGGTGGGAATCAAAGTGGATTACAACAAATATTAAAATAGAGTACATGGGGTGTGTCTTGGACTGTACATGTCTTGGACTGCTGCAGTGACCAAGGATGGCATCTCCCCCCTGAATGACTGCCTGAAGTCAGTAATGGATTGGATGAGGGAAAATAGACTTAAACTGAATCCAGAAAAAATGGAGGTACTCTCTATAGGCAATCCTAATCTAGGTATGGTGATATGTCCACCAGTTCTGAACGGGGTCACACTTCCCTTAAAGGACTGTGTTCGTAGCTTGGGGGTACTCCTGGACTCGTCGCTTCAGCTGTCATCACAGGTGGATGCGACGGCCAGGAATGCCTGTTATCAGCTTTGGCTGATACACCAGCTGCAATCCTTCCTGGAATGGGAAAACCTAGAAATGGTTGTTCATTCACTGGTAACTTCTCGCCTCGATTAATGCAATGCACTCTACATGGGGCAACCCTCATGCCTTGTTCAGAAACTGCAACTCATCCAAGATATGGCAGCCAGATTGCTTACAGGGAGTTCTAAATTTGATTCTATTACATCTGTTTTGAAATCCCTGCACTAGCTGCCTATTAGATTCTGGGCAGAGTATAAAGTGTTGGTTATTACCTATAAAGTCCTACATGGATTGGGTCCAGCTTACCTGAGGGAACGCCTCCTTCCATACAATCCTTCCCACACCATCAGGTCCTCTGGGAAGAATCTATTGCAGTCAAAGAAAATCAGACTGGTAACAACTTCCCAGAGGAAATTTTCTGTTGCTGCTCCAAAAATTTGGAACGACCTGCTGGAGGAGATCCACCATATAACATTTCTGGAGGCCTTTAAGAAGGCAATAAAAACGGATCTCTTCTGGCGAGCCTTCCCAAACTGACCTCATCGGAACATAACTCTCCACTGCTTAGCTGTTCCCACCGGATTGTGATTGTGATTGTCACTGATTTCGTGATAATTTTAATGGGAATTGTTGTTTGATTATTATTATTATTATTATTAGGAAGGGATTATTATTATTATTATTATTATTATTATTAGGGGAAATTGGATTGCTTTGTTTTGCTATGATTTTATCTACTGTTGGATGTGTTTGATTTTATTGTTCCTTTGCTTTTTCTTACCCGTCTCGATCCAATATAGGGAGAGGTGGGATACAAATAAATATTTCTTATTATATTGTTTATTATATAGCTTCCAATCTGTTGGCCATCATTTTGTTTTCCATATCTGTTGACTTGTGTTGGTTAGCATTACAGTTGACATAGCACTATGATTCCTCTTTATTTGCTGTGATTCCATCCTATGAAATCCTGGTGTGTGTTTGTTGCTATTGGAAACCCTAAGGTTTCCTCAAACCTTTGTTTGCCATTTGTCATTTTGCCTTTGCCATTTTGACAACATTGGAATTTAAATAATTATTTTGTTATTTGAAAGCTTTGGGGGCGGGGCTGAGGTTGGTTACACTGAAAGATTGATTTTTAAGAATTAATAAAATTTACACTTTCAACTCCATTTGAACTGTCCTTTATAAATACAAAACCCTTATACAAAAGGTGGTTGCCTCAGTGTTGTTGTTTTTTTTAAATCAGAGCTTGGAAAAAATTACTCTTTTGGGCTATATCATCATCATCATCATCATCTCAATTTTCTCCCACAATTGAGACACAACACAGCTTACAAATTAAAAAGAAATACAATTAAAAACCTGCAAAAGTAGGCTTCCACTATAGTTTCCACAATGAAATGCTAGCTGTGAGATTCTGGGAACAATGGTCCAAAAAGTAGCATTTCTGAGTTCTATTATACACCTCTGCCACATAGGGCTTCTTATGCAAATCTGTATGAATGTTGCCCCAACCAATAAGACTATTAAATACTGATGGTTCATTGTAGGATCTTAAAGGCTGTGAAATGTTTCGCGTAGTGTGAACCATGGCTTGGCATGACAACTTACCGTATATACTCAGCTATAAGTTGGCCTCATGTATAAGTCAAGGTCAGGTTTTTTGGTACAAAATTATGAATTTTGCCATGATGCATGGATGGGTCGAGAGTAAAGGTTGGAGACTCCTTCAGTGTATGGCAAGAGAGACTGTCATTGGTTTTTGTTTCATCATTTCAGGTTTCATTCCAGATGCACTGGCAGGAGAGGGACTCTTAAACAAACAGCAATATCAATCAATCACCAAAAACTCTTTCTGCTTGACTCCAGAGAGAAATAAACTCCTCTCCATACCCTATGGGGAAATCTGAAAAAGCTGCTATCACATTACCATAGTGTCCCGTAAATAAGTCGACCTAGGATTTTGGGGTCAATTTTGGGGCATAAATTTTTAGTCTTATAGGGCTGATCTAGACTGGCAAAAAGGGGTGTGTTCATGCCTGCATGAAAGTGTAGCCTTTAGATGACCCACACTGAACGTTTGGCATGAATGCACTTCTTTTGCATTTTAGTGGGGAAAAAGCAGCTTTAAAAAGGACCTGCTTTTCCCAGCTTCTTTTAAAAAAGGGTGTAACAGTGCATCTGCGTCTAAATGCTGCAGTGCAACTGTGCAGTTTTTTAAAGCTCCCAAACTCTGGCTCCAGACCTAATCCGAACCCTAGACATGTGCATTAGGGACTCTGGGATGCTGTAACTGTTATGCAACTGTACATAAAATAAAGAAGTTTATTCATAAACTTAAATTGTAACAGATTTAATATCTTTTTAAGGGGGGAGGGATGCAGTTTGTTTTATTGATGTAATAGTATTTGAATGTGTAAGCCACCTCAATTCATCTCAAAGGGGTGGGGTATAAATAACAACAACAACAACAACAACAACTATTATTATAATATAAAGGGGTTCATTCATGGTGCACCGATGCAACTGCGCACTTAATAAAGGGAAGCAAAACCACAATGGTAATTTGATAGATCTTCATAACTGCACAGTTCATGTGTGATGTACCTGCACAACTGCACAGTTCGCAGCTGGCAATACAATTGCCTGTATGATGTACTGGTGCAACTGTGCAGTTCGCAGCCGGCAACAAAAAGAAATTAAAGGTTCAGTGCGGCCAAAAGCCCCATTCATTGCCACCTGTGCAGCTGCTCCGCCTTTGTTTCTAGCATCCTAACAGCTTCCAATGTAGTTGCTGAGCAACAGAAAAGACTTCAGATAAGTTGTCCCCACACCTCCTCAGTGTAGCTGCCCTATGCCTTTTTATTACACACCTGGGGCTTGCAGTGTAGCTGCTAAGCATTAAAGAAAAGGCAACTTCATGTCTCCCTTTCCTGCCAATCTAGAAAGCCCCATAGATGAGTATATAGAGTAATTCATGATGTCATCAGTTAAATCTGAGGTATTTTTGGAGCTGTGTGCCAATAAGACTGGATCAATACAATTATTAATTCTTACTAATTTTTTAAAGCATATGCAACATCCTGGCTGACTGGAGGTAGTCTCTTTCTAATGTACAGCTAAGTCAAGTTCCTGTATATTGTCAACTCAGCCTTTTAAAATGTTTTCTTGTTGTTGTATGCCTTCAAGTAGACTCCAACTTGTACACACCCAGGTTTTCTTGGCAATATTTATTTAAAGGCTTTCCATTGCCTCCTTCTGAGACTGAGAAAGTTTGACTGGCTTAAAGTCACCCAGTGGGTTTCTATGACTAAGTGGAAATTTGAATTCTGGTCTCCCAAAATCCTAGCCCCATACTCAAACCACTACATCATGTTGGATCAATCTTTAAAGCAGACAGGTTTATATTTTATTCTTTCTTACAGACCACTTTTGTGTGTAATTTACTCCACAGTACTTTCCACAGAGCATAAAGGATTGCAGCCTAAATCACTGATCCATCATCACTTAATTGTCCTGATGTAATATTATTGTTATTGTTATTCATGGGGAGTTCTATGGCAGACAGAAACTCCTGCTTGTGACTACAAACATGGAGGCACACTTACACACAAAGAGACACACAGTGACTGCCTGGTTCTGAAAATCCGGTGAATGACTCCTTGTGCTGGGAAATCTAGTGATCAGGGTGGCCTAACAGTAATCACAATTTCAACAATATAACATTTTATGATAGGCAGGTTTTTCAAAGCAGGGCAAAGCACCATTTTAGCTGTTCCTGAAGTCTGGAGACTTAAATGCTATTGAAAATGAAAATATTCTAGGAAATTTACCTTTGAACTACTTGGTAACAGTGCTTAATTAACAGTAAAGTGGCAGAAGATGCAGCTACTATATATTTATGCAAGACAGAACCTTGTGGTTAGAGCATAATTATAGGGATTAAATCTATGCAAGAGAATAAAGCTCCAGAGTACATGGAGCATTTATTTTATGTTGCCTTCTATCACTAGATCCTCAAATGTTTCTCAGCAAACAACTGCCTTGTTCTGATGGTAGACATATGCTATAGAAAGAAAGAAAAATGGGTTGTCTCCAAAGACAATGACATTCTTGAATAAGCTCCCTGGATATAGGACTGATCACGGTGGAAGCATTTCTGTATTAGACAAGACTGTTCCTATATGAATAGCAATCCAATCCAAAAAAAATGATATCAATAGCAATGAATAACTTTCCACCCTTAAATAAATGACTTTTTTTCCTTTGGTTAATCAGTGCATGGTGCAATACAGATTAACCTTCTATGCCACTGTCTAATACAAACTGAAAAACACTGAACTAAACTCAGATGTTAGTCCCAGATAGACCTCTTAAATAAATGGAGGTGCTTGCTTACAGTTAGCAAATTTTCATTGATTCAATGGGTCTGCTCTAGCTGAAACTAACAATTTGATTTAGCCCTATAAGTTCAAGAAGTTGTTGTTGTTGTTGTTGTTGTTGCTGTTGCTGTTGTTGTTGAATGATATGGATTTGGTCCTGCCAGGTTTTATGTGAGTTTTATTGCATTATTTAGATGATGGTAGCATGTGTTTGAAGGGATGCAGTGGCTCAAGTGGTTAAGATGCTGACTCTGCTGATTGCAAGATTGGCACGTTGGCAGTTTGAGGCCCAGGTGCCATATGATGGGGTGGGCTTCCATAACTAGTCCCAGCTTCTGCCAATTTAGCAGTTCAAAGGCATGCAAATGCAAGTAGGTACCACTCTGGTGGGAAGGTAAACAGCATTCTATGCAATCATGCTGGCCACATGATCACAGAGCAGTCTCTGACAATGCTGGTTCTTTGGCTTAGTAATGGAGATGAGCATTGCCCCTATGGTTGAACACAACTTGACAACTTTGTCAATGGGGAATACCTTTAGCTTTAGCTTTAACATGTGCTTGAGCCAACTCCAACATCTCATCCCCCTGCCTCCTTGAAATATCCATCTTTTCTATGTGATAAATTTACTAACCCTGTTCCAACTCTTTCCATACTGCTTTAAATACATTCTGGGGAGGTACCTGTGCACTCCATATAGCAAAATTTGTGATGACAAGGAGTACTTTAGCACCTTTGAGACTAATTGAAGACTTTATCATGCGGGTTTGTCTCCCACTACAACAGCATTATTTCTCAAAATGCTATGCAATGGAGGTTGCTCTGTTTTCTGTCATATCTAAAACCTTTCTGGGATTACAGCATTAGTTTGTGCCAAAAGCTTATCGTACACTGTCAAGACGTTATCACATAGGCATGTGCGTGTGTGCACACACACATGCACACACCCTGTGAAATAGAAATGAAATATAAACGAAAACAGTCCTAGATTTTAAAAGAGCTTTATTTTGGCTTCTCTTCCCTTCTCCTCCACTCTTTCTTTATCACTCTTTAAGTCACACCCAAAGTGCTCAAAGCCTGCCCACTGACCACCCCCACCACCCAAGATAGATATTAAAGCAGAATTGAACTATTACACTATAAAGTAAAGCAATACAGTAGCAAGAAAGGGAGTCATTAACAGATTTTTTGCTTTAATGAAAAGAAACACTTTTCCAACTCTGTGACTGGGAGAAGAACAAAGCCAATGCTGTGTGATAATGCTCAGCTAAATACGTGATTATCCTGCTTCAATTACAATTTACTGCCTTGTGTGATAAAGTTCTGAGGAAAAGAAAGAAGTTCGAAGCATACGCATTTGTCACCTTCAGTCTACTTCCTCCGATTCATGGAGTGAGGTCTGTTCCTGGACACTTCACTCCACGCTGGTGAAGACATAGACTACAAGTCTACAAACGCTTATCCTACCAACTCCTTTCCTTCTCTCAGTTAGGGGCTGAACAGACTCTTAAAATAAGAAACCTTAATTTCACAAAATACATGAGACGATGGAATGTGAAGTTGCTGGATTCTTCCCTTTCCCTATGTGATTCAAACACTGCCAAAAGAGAAGAGAGAACATATATAGCCTCTATTCATGCAATGTGTTTTAAATACATGATGCATTTTGCACCATGGACTGCCAGATTGGGGCCATGGCATTTAGTTGCCACAGCCCTGACCTGGTGATGAAAGAGGTAGTTGCAGGCTGCACTTTAGGGGCAAGGGTGTGGTCTACAGCTACCGCTTTCATTGCCAGATCAGGGCTGTGGCAACTGAATGCCATGGCCCCAATCTGGCAGTCCATGGTGCAAAATGCATTGAGGAAAGGGCACCCTAGCCATGGGGGCAGCGGCTTTTCACCACATCTTTGGACTGTGCCAAAGATGCAGCATGATGCAGCCTGCCATAATCAAATGGGGCAGAAGCGTCACCAGAGTGATCATGCTGCAGGTGCTTCTAAAGTGGAACGGAAGAGTTATCGCCATGGAATTGCCATGGAGTCATAAGGGAAGCAGCCCTTTTCTTATTAATGGATTCATCCATTAATTAATGGATTCATCTATTAATAATAAGAAAAGGGCTTCTCCACTGATGATTCCATGGCGATAACTCTTCCATTTCACTTTAGAAGCACCAGGCAGATCACACTGGTGATGCTTCTGCCCCATTTTGATGATGTTTGGGCGACGGTAGTGAGACGTTTGGAGCTCCATGTGATAAACTCCTATGATTCCACTTTAACTGCCATGGTAACATCCTATAGAATTCTGTGGTTTGTAGTCTGGTGAGGCACTCTGCTCTTTGGAAGATAATTCCTAATATATCTCCTAAACGGAAAATCAAAGGATCTCATAGAATGCTGCCATGGTCATTAAAATGGAATCATAGCATTATACCTATGACATGTGAAGTCTAGAGTTCCATTTGCAAAAAGGGAAAGAAAAAGGATTTTAAGGTAGGACAACCAAACAATAAGTGAACGCCCTCATGAAACTGCATGACTTTATTTTTTTGAGGCTAAGTTTCAAGGGTTTGCCAGTGGTTGCTTGTTGACTGAGAGAAGGGGCACTTCAACCCTAAACACATCCACATCTGCACTTTCATGCAAACAGTTTTCACCAAATATCCTTGTTCAGACAATTTTTTCTGGATCCATCAACTGAAAATATGCCTGTTTGTTATCAAATTACAAAAGAGAAGTTGGGAATACTGAAGTTGTGTTTTTCCCATGAAAAGCTTTAAAAAGTAAGTTAAGTAAATGTGCTTTACGGAGAAAGGTCCATTAAGTCTTAGTGAGGTAGACTGTCTGCATTTTGGCCAGAATCTTGACACTTCAAGCAGCAATAAAGTACTGATGGCTTACTGACCTCCTGATTTCATCCTCAACCTCCCCCCCCCCACTTCCTACAGTTTAGTGTTCTTGTGATAACAAACAAAGAGGCATTGTTATGATAGGGGTATAATGGTTTGAGTATTGGATTAGGGCTGCTGCCAGACTGCAGAATTAATGCAGTTTGACACCACTTTAACTATCATGGCTCCATTTTATGAAATCTTGGAATTTGTAATTTGTTGTGGCAAAACACTATAATCTCAAGAATGGATTGAGGAATATACTGTAAATGTATATGTAGTTTATAAAGTACACTTGGACTTTGGTATTCAAGGGGGATCCATTCTGGATCCCTGCCCCTGCAGATATGAAAAAGGTAGAGGACCTCAAGTTCCATTGTCCCTAATGGCTGCACGATGTGCACACACCAGCACTGGGGACAACAGGGCTTGCTGTCTGCAGTTGCTTAAATCTGTGGATGGCAAGCCTCGGATATCAAGGCTCCACCATATACCTAAATATGTGACTGCAGAATAATCAAAACTATTTATAGAAACTACAAAAATGACTAGTTGTTGTGTCACACAAAAGACATAGAGTACTCAGTATGATTATGCAAACATAGGACAACTGATTCCATAAGCACAAAATGTATTTATAAATAGAGTCCAGATACAATGTACAAAAAGATCAGGAGACAATAATACATAAATGATACAAGCAACTCAGACAGGATGATGGCTGTATAAAGACATCCATTCCTGGGATATTAAACTAGATGTTTTGACTTGATTAGTTTTCTTCAGCTCGTTTTATTAAATTAATATTGCTTGTATCATTTATGTATTATTGCCTACATAGTCTTGAAGCTTTGGAACCTTGATACGTGTAGGAGCATCCATGTCTCCATATTTCTGCCCACAACTGAGATCTATTGGAGGAGCCCTCTTCAGTGTCCCTCCAGTGGGCATAATACATTGTCAGACAACATGGTAAAGGCCTTGTTTGTTGTAACACTTCACCTGTAGAATGCCCTCTCCTTAGAGACCTGATTAGCACAAACCTTAGCTTTACATTGGTGTCAAGTTAAAACACTGCTGTTTATTGAAGCTTATGCATTCTAATGATATTGCCTACTTCATAAGTACTGTATAAAGTCAGCCCTCCGGAACTACAGGGTTCAACCATCCACAGCTTGAAAATATTATTATTTTTTGAAACATCAAAAAGCAAAGTTTGATTTTGCCATTTTATATAAGGGACACCATTTTATTATGCCATTGTACATAAATGGGACTTGAGCATCCAGGATTTTGATATCCACAGGCTCACCTTCCCCTTCTGCATCCAATCAAGCTTTTGTTGTTGACTTTCAAAGCCCTCCACAGACTGGTCCCTCTTTACTTGTCTGAACTTCTTTCTCCTCACACTCCTTCTCGTACCCTCCGCTCTGGTAGTCAAGGTCTCCTGTTCCAGCCGAGGATTTCCACTGCCCTG
The DNA here is from genome assembly GCA_034509955.1 of Urosaurus nigricauda. Taxonomy (NCBI): domain Eukaryota; kingdom Metazoa; phylum Chordata; class Lepidosauria; order Squamata; family Phrynosomatidae; genus Urosaurus; species Urosaurus nigricauda. The sequence goes on from JAOEGL010000099.1 coordinate 64,729, forward strand.
TCCCGGATTCATCCCTTCTCACTCCTGGAATCTTTTTCCCCCTGTTAGGAAGTCTCTTACTTAGGGGAATTATAATTAGCTCAAATGCAGAGAGGAAGATCCTAACAGTCTTACGCTGGAATCGTGGTCCTGATATTGTCTACCAGAGGTCCACCAACAAACCCCAAGAGAAGTGACACTAGTCCAAGTGAGTCCAATAAGAATACACAGTTTATTAGGGGGCATAAACATCACACAGCAAGGGACACACACACATTCATTCAATGCTAGAGAAAAGGGAGGGGTAAGATTGGGAGTTAGGTCTGAGAGAAAGAGACATCGCTGGAATAACTACCACAGAAGTCTTCTCCTGGAAGCCAGATCGAGATGGATGATGATGATGAACACGACTGCTGAGATGAGGGGGAGATTGGCCACGGCAGCTATAAGCAGAAGTCAAACTGGCGTGGACCAGCCTGTCCTCTGAGAATAGCATCGAGGAGTGGTTCAAATTGGGAACCTTATATAGTGCTGAATATATCCAGAGGCTACTATCAATGCTAGACAAAGGTGTTGATTGCCTGGGTTTTCTTAAGCCAAGAGCAAATAATCGGTGTACAATGCGCTTAGGTTTGGGACACAGTTCGGAGGGGAAGCCGGCTTAATGGCTGAGTGGTTAAGTCAATCACTGACACATTAAGTGTGAAGCCAAGGCTATTGGCTGAATCTGCTGAAGCCTATGAAAACCAGGCTGTCGCAAACCTCCCAGAGGACTTTCTCAGCTACCGCCCCTAAACTTTGGAATGACCTGCTGGACGAGATCCATCTCATTACATCTTTGACCAGCTTTAAAAAGGCCTTAAAGACGCATCTCTCCCGGCAGGCCTTCCCCTGAAGAGGGAATAATATATCACCAACCCCCGACCCTAATAATGCAAATGAAAATGTAAATGGCACCGGGGGATTAACTCTAGCTGTCCCTCTGTTCAAACTTTCCGATCCCACCCACTGGGGATTGCACTCGTACTGCCCATCAACTGCACTTTATTTTTATTATTTTAAAATTTTTTAACAGATGTCAATTTTAACTAGTTTTGATTTAATTTATTCTTAAGGGGGGGGAGGTTGGGGAGGGATTTGACTGCTGTTTTATTCTTGTTTTTTAATTTGCTGTACCCCGCTCCGAGTATTCTATTAGAGGAGCGGGTTATAAATAAACCTTATTTATTATTATTATTATTATTATTGTTGTTGTTGTTGTCTTTTCTCTGGAGACTGTGGCAAAACTAGTCTTGCAACTCCTGACTTCCTCTAGAGAGCTGCTTACTATGAACTCAATTCATCCAAGCGGGTCTGCCTACGTGATCTCCTAGCTTGGGACTTATGGAGGGTCTTTGAATAGGTCAAGCAGGGGTCATGATACAGTCCACATGTCTCCCAAAATTTTATATCAAATGTAGGTATTGTAACACCCACACATGTGCCTCATCACCTCTCTAACCAGTTTCAAAACTGAGCTAATGACTGTATTATTTAGGGAAGCGTTCCCAGAACTGTGCCTTCTGCCCCAGGATGC
>JAOEGL010000100.1:0-66038 GCA_034509955.1 Urosaurus nigricauda
CCTCCGCATGGAGGACGTCCTGCATATATTCATTCCCCTACGAAAAAACAGCCTCCAATGCAGGACCATCCTACAAACTTCCAAACGTACCCCCTTGGAATCTCATCTGCCTCTACCACTGCCTTACAAATCTGACATGCATCCCACACATTCAGGGATCTCCTCAAAACACATTCATCAGGGGAAGCCCTAGAAATTTGCTGCTCTACAACAAACGAAACCTACTGTGTACATGGGGGACCTTTCCTGGAAATCAAGGATGCCACCTGAATATGGAGGACGGCTGCTGGCAATGGAGGATGGCTCCGACAATTCTACCATCTCTCCTGCTTTGGCCTTTCAGTCCCTAGCCCCATTCTGCTTCCCACAAACCGACGAATCTTGGGAGACTCTGGGACATAGAACTCAGCCATACCCAAACATTCTTTATTTATAGCCTGCTCCTCTGTCAACCAATCGGAGCGGAGCCAAGCTAGCTGGGGCCTCTGGGAGTTCAAGTCAAAGCACCTGGAGGAACACGGCAAGATGTGTGTAGAGGAACACGATCATGAATTTTACTCTATTATGGAAATGGGAGATGTGACCTGGAAATTAAGCTCAGGTCCTGAAAATGTAGGACAGGGGTCCTACAAATCCTGGGCTGCCTCCACTTTTCCGCCACATGGCTGTGCTGAAAATCGAGATTGCCCTACTCTTCTCCACTTGTAGGACATATCCTGGAAATGTGTTCGTCTTTCTGTTCATGAGCCCATTCTTGTTCCCACTGAGCAATTAGAGTTGGAAAACTCTCTGTCTTAGAAGTCAGCCATTCCCAGACCTTGGACCTCCAGATGTTTTGAACCTCACCTCCCACAACTCCTGACTCTTGAGCAAGGTACGGTAGCTAGGGTTTCTGGAAATTGAAGTCAAAAACAAATGGAGGACCAAGAAAAGATCTGTTCAGAGGGACACAGTCATGAATTATACCCTGCTGTGGCAATGTGGGGCGTGGTCGTAGAAATTTGGGTCGGGGCCTGTCAGAATCCTTGTAGTATTCTTCCAGATATGGGTGAGTAGGTGTAGTTGGGGATGATGGTACATAGTTAGCTGCTAGATATAAAGGAGGAGTGCATAACGGTGCCAGGAGGATTTATCAATTGATCATGGTGCTGCTCAGCTCTAAGCTTGGAATGCAGTAGTTTCTGGTGGGAAGCGTTCAGCTAAGGGGAGAGATAAGGTGGAAAAGGAAACCAATGGAAAAATAACTGGAATGGGCTTTTCGCGGGCTTTTGTGAGAAGGGGGGAGGTGTGGTCCTTTGGGATGTATAGGGGTGCTGGGCGGGGACTGGTCAGTCTCAGCTAAGAAGCTGAATGGTGTGGTTTTGCTGATCCTGGAGCATCAATAAAGTTCTGTTTATTCTACATAAAGCTGACTGGTTGATTGTCTAGGATTCTGGACCCCTGTTCTGACAGTTAGCTGAGATTCACCAAACCCTCAACTCTTCTCTGAAGCAATGCAGGAGCAGGAGACTTCAGAGGAGCCTTTCACAACTCAGACGGCGGAGGCAGCGGAGGAGGACAAGGCCTCGGCAGCGGGGGGCAGGCGCGTTACCAAAGGCCACGAGACTCCCAGTGCTACAGACTCCGGTGAGCGGAGGACAGTGGTTTGGACAACCGGTGGCTCCGATGCGGACCCGAGATCGGAGGAGGGCCACTCGGTGGTCGGATTGGGACATGGGTTTCACGCAGCCCTTGAGAGTACAAACGGGCGAGGAGGCAGAGCTAGGTGAGCAAGTTGCCTACCTTTGGGCCGATGTGGACAGATTGCATGACCTCCTGAGGGAACTGCTGGCTACACACAAGGGACGCCCGGACGGGACGAGAGAGGGGCGAGAGGCTGACGTCGCGGCGGTTGCACCAGCGGTCCTAGCACAGGATGAGGCACCGCAACCGGACCAGCAGGTAGTTCGCCCGGTACCAGACCGTCAGTTAGACCCACAGGCCCGGAAGTTGGGGGTTAAGTTCGACGGGGACCCCCAGACCCTCCCCTATTTTTTTGTCCCAGGTGGCTGACCACATGGATGAATGGGGGCCCACCTTTCCCTCAGAAGCGGCTAAGGTGAAGTGGTGTGGCGAGGCACCTCAAAGGGGAGGCAGCCAACTGGCTGGTGCAGCTGTACGATTGCCAAGCGGCTGAGCTGCGAAGTCTGGCGGACTTTATGAGAGCCCTGAGAGCCAGATTCGAAGACCCGTTCAGGGCTGGCACCGCCCTGGCCGGTCTGAAGGCCCTAGACCAGGGCACCAGATTCGTCTCCGAGTATGCTATGGAGTTTCGGAGATTGATTGCCCAAGTGCCAGACTGCACCGAGGGGATGAAGATCCAATATTTTAAGGAGGGACTGCGTCCCGACATTGTGAACAGGGCACTTAACCTGGGCAACCCCCCTACGGCTATGGAGTGGATTCGTTTGGCTGGAGAGGCAGAGGCAGTGCTGCACGAGATTCGGATGCTAACCCAGCGGAGGAATAAAGGGGGCAAGGGAAGAGAAACCCAAGTCGTTGGGGAGAGAGGCAAAGGCAAGGTTGGGCAGACCGTCGGGGAGGAGAGAGAGCGACGCCGTCGGCTGGGGCTGTGCCTGGGTTGCGGGTGCAAAGGCCACCTGGTCGCCAGCTGCCCGGATCGTATCCCGGAGAAGAAAACATCCCCCTCCGCGCCCCCTCCAGCGCAGGCTCCCAAGAAAGGGAAGGGGAAGGCAACGGTGAAAAGCTACATTGATCGCGGGTTTCAAGTGGTGACGGAGGCCGAGGAGGAAGTCTGGACCGACGACGACAGTGCCGATGGAGAGGAGCCGGCTTTAAACTCCCCGAGCCTGCCTTAAAAAGCGGCCAGAGGCAGGCTGGAAGTGGGGACGGCCGCAAACCTATGGTGAGTGGGGGCATTCCCCTCTATACCTTGACGGTGACTTTGGTGGTGGGACGGGGGCAGAGAGCCATGACCCTAACAGCGGCAGTGGACTCGGGTTGCACTAGGTGCTTAGTCAAGCCAGAGGTGGTTAAAAGCCTGGGCATAAAAACCCAAAACCTGCAGGACCCCATCTCTTTCTCCCAGATGGATGGCAGCTTGATGGGGGGGGGGGGGGGCAAGCTTTGAAGGAGCGAACCACCACAGTGTGGCTGGGAATAGCAGACCACTGGGAACGGATTCAGTTGGTGGTGGGACCCACGTATCATTATCACCTCATGCTGGGGATCGATTGCTACATCACCATAACCCCCACACTAAGTGGAGGCAGAGACTATTAATTTTTGATGACCCAGGCTGCCAGAGCCACCATTTGGACCCCACTATCAAAGTCCCTCCAGTGCAACAGTCGGTGATGATACCCCGACCCCAGGCGAGCGAGGCTGCCACTCACTTAGAGCCGGTGAACTGGGGAGGGGACGAAGGTGCAGTGGAACCGGGGGTGGCAGCCCAGAGGAGGCAGTGGCTTCCTACCTGGACTGTTATGAGGATCTTAAGGAGGTGTTTGAATCTAAAGAGAGCGACATGGTGCCACCGCACAGAGAAACGGACTGTGCCGCTTCCCAGGCAGCGCGGCAGCAGGAGAGAGAGCGAGCGGGGCAGGACTCTTTGGCCCCCAGGGACATCCTCCACCCCCAGCAGGCGGCGGGAGCGCGCAGGGCGAGGCTTTAAAGCCAAGCCCCAGGAACACCTTCCTCCTTCCCAGGCAGCGCGGCGGCAGGAGAGAGAGCGAGCGGGGCAGGACTCTTTGGCCCCAGGGACATCCTCCACCCCCAGCAGGCGGCGGGAGCGCGCAGGGCAAGGCTTTAAAGCCAAGCCCCAGGAACACCTTCCTCCTTCCCAGGCAGCGCGGCGGCAGGAGAGAGATCGAGCGGCGGGGCGGGATAACTCCCCAGGCTTCTGTTCAATCCACCACTCCTCCCTACTGTCCTAGCTTCCACATTGCTGTGGCGAACCGACGGTTGTTTCCCAGTATTTGGGGACACCCACAAGTTGTGGCAAGAGTTGTGTTTTAAGCACAGCTAAATCTCTCCTGGATACAGGAAAGTCAGAGGGGTTCCACGAAGACACAATCTCCAAACCCAAGAGGAATAGAAGTTTCTACAAACAACTGGCTTCATTCCTCGGGCCAGGACGTCAAGGAACTTTCCACGGCCACATCATTTGTTGCGGTAAACGCACAGGAACGGCAGCAATTTTTAAGGTGTAGGCAGAAGGTTACACTCTTCTGGTCATTTTGTTTGATTGGTGTACCTCTCACTGATTGTGTTTTTTTTTATATTTCTTTTCTTCTTCTTCTTCTCTTTAATCTCAATTCGGAATATTTCTTCAGATGAGAGGACCCCAAAAAAGGCTTGTTGAGTTTTAGTTAACTCTGGTTAATTGTTAATCCGAAGTACAGCATCTATTTTGCAAAGTGATAATACACATGCCTAGTGTATAGAATTTAAAGCTAGAAAAAAAAGCGTTATTAATACTCTGTAATAATTATATAAATGTGTATATGTGAATATATATATATATATGTATATAGATATATATAAATAGATATATCTTCACAGCAATCTAATAGAACAAAATGGATCCAAGGAAAAAAAATCAAATAGGGAAAACACAGAGTATACAACAAACAATACAACGCAGACCATCATTAGATCATCAGCAACAAATTGGAGAATGTAATCCACATTTATTAGAAGAAATTCGAAAATTATCGGCAGATTTAAGTGAAAAGATGAGTTTATTACAAAGAGAATGTCAGATTTTAAAACAGAGATTCGGAAAGAATTAAGATCAGATCTGAAAGAGCTAAGAATATCAGTAGATAAAGCAACCTCAGAAATTGTTAAAATAAAAACCAAAATGGATATAATTGAAGAAAAATATATAGACCAAGAAAAGAAATTGGAGGAATTAAATAATAAACAAGATATTCAAATGGAAGAAAATCTTAAATGGGAGTGTAAACTAAGGGAAAAATCCTTAAAAATTAGGGGCCTACCCGAGATGGATAATGAAAATCTTTATGAATTTTTGATTCCTAAATTGGCAGAATACTTGAATTATGATTTACAAATTTTCTGTTTTTGGAATTGAAAGAATCTTTAGATTAAATTCCCAGATTGCAAGCAAAAGAAAATTCCAAGAGATATTGTAATAAACTTTTTAAGTCGACAAATTAGAGACCAGATAATCAGAAAACACAATGAGCAACCCTTAAAAATAGATCAAATTGATTTGCAGATTTTTAAAGATGTCCCATCAAAAATTTTGAAAAAACGTAAAGACTATAAATTTCTGACATTTTATTTGAGAAAGGTAAATATTCCGGATGGTTAATTCCAGAGGGTCTTTTATTTTGGTATAAAAAAAAGAAATATGAAATCAAAACAATCCAGGAAGCGAAGAAAGTCTTAAATGCTATTACAAAAGATCATAAGAAAGAAGAAAACCGTAACAAACACTAAACAGAGTAAAGAACTAGAGGACAAACAGAAAACAAAAGAGTACTATTTAAGAAACCCCAGGAAGGAAACAACCACTTTTAGATAAGAAGAAGAGGACAAAAGTAAGGAAGATCAGAGCCCAATAGAAGTACTGACCTTTACAATAAACTAGACATGAATCGAGACACAGATGAAATCCAAAAATCAGATAGTGAACTGGAAGAAGACGATCAAGATGAGATCTCGGAGGACGAAAATTTGCCCGCGGGCAAAGAAGCTAATAAAGATTCAGAATCTGAAGACATTCTAGATGCACAGATCCTTAAATTCATCTCATGGAACGTAAAAGGTATAAATAGATTGATAAAACGTAAGAAAATATTTCACTATCTAGAAGGCCTAAAATGTGATGTCACTTGTTTACAAGAAACACATATTAAAAAAAGGAGATACTCATTATTTAAATAATTGGAAATTAGGACAACACTTTGCCTCCACCGCAACTAAAAAAAAGAAAGGTGTAGTTTTATATATTAACAATAAGTTAGAGGCGGAAGAGGTAATAAATGATAAAAATGGCCATTATGTTGGCGCTATTGTAAACTTACAAGACCAAAAAACATTGATATTGGGAGTATATGCCCCCAATGAGAAAAAAGATAAATTCTACCAAAAACTGTTGAATAAGGTAAAAGATATTTCGTTTGATGCAGCCATATTATTAGGTGATTGGAATGGGGTGGTTAACCCCCAGATAGATAGATTCTCAAAAATAAAAAAAATAAAGCTAAGCAAGGGAAACTACCCAAATCCTTTTTCAACCTAATGGAGTTTTGTGAAGCATACGATACCTGGGAGATTAAAAAAACCCCTCAGCTAGAGATTACACTTTCTTTTCTAAGTCACATAACTCTTGGGGCAAGAATAGATTTTTTTTTAACCTCAGCAATCTTTTGTCCCAAAATCAAATTGATTGACATGTTACCAAATTTTCTTTCTGACCACAAACCAATCACCATGGAACTGTGGCTCAATAGACAGAATTACAATTGGAGAATGAATGACATTTTTGCTAAATGATGAGAAAATAGTACAAGACGCAAAAATAGAACTTAAAAATTATTTTAAAGAAAACTTAAATGGGGAGGTTAAAATTAACGTGGTTTGGGAGGCGATGAAACCCGTCATAAGAGGTTTCTTTATAAAAAAAAGGTGCAGAAAGAAAAAAAGGAACAAAACAAAAAATTAACAAGTCTGTTAGAACAACTAAAAGAAAAAGAAAAACAATTACAACTTAATGACTCTGATAAAAAGATTGAAGAGGAGATTAAAATTACACAAAATCAGATTTCTCTTTTATTAGTGGACCAGATAAATAAAAAAATGAAATATATGAAGCAAAGATACTTTGAATCAGCCAATAAACCAAGCAAATTATTGACATATAAACTGAGGAAACATCAGAAAAAAAAAACAAATTTTGAAAATAAAGTATAATGATAATTTATATACGAAACAGAGTGAAATTAAACAAGTTTTTGTTAATTATTATACCTTTTATTTAAAGAAAATTTAACTAAAAAAGAGATTATTAAGAACTATCTGGACAAGATAAATATCTTGAAGATAAGTGAAGAACAAAAAGCCTTCTTAAATAAGGAAATAACTATCCAAGAGATTAAAGATGCGATTCAGCATAGTAAGTCTGGGAAAGCAACAGGCCCAGATGGTTTTTCAGCTGAGTTTTACAAGATCTTCTCAGAAGAACTAATTAACCCGTTGCATAAAACAATAAATAGTATCTTCTAGGCCAAATTCCTAATTCTTGGTCCGACTCTAACACTACATTAATACCCAAGGAGGAAAAAGATGCAGCTGACCCCAAAAATTATAGGACCCATAGCTCTACTTAATGTAGACTATAAGATTTTTGCTTATATATTTAGCTTCAAGGCTGAAAAAGATTCTCAAGATTTGGATAAATGAAGATCAGAGGGGATTTTTACTGGTAGAAAAATGAAGGACAATATAAGATATTTATTGAACATTATTGAATATCACGACAAAAGAATTGAAAAAAAGCTGGCTATGGTCTTTCTAGATTTTGAAAAGGCCTTCGACCGGGTTAATTGGGTCTTTTAAAAGAAGTTATCAAGAAATGGGATTAGGTCAGAATTTTGAGAAGTGGATAGATCATATATATAGTAATCAGCAGACCAGCTTGATAATCAATGGAGAAAAAACAAAAAAAATTAATATTTTAAGAGGTACACGGCAGGGCTGTCCCTTATCCCCTTTATTATTTATCTCTGTGTTGGAAATTCTTAATAACATAATCAGAAATTATACAGCTATAGAAGGAATAAAAGTCAAAGGAAAGGAGATAAAGCTGAAGGCGTACGCTGATGATTTAGTTCTTATTATGTCTAATCCAACCGAACAAATTGTTAAAGTCAACCAAATACTAGCTCAATTTGGGGATGTATCGGGGCTGATCGTTAATTAAGGAAAAAAACCTCAATCTTGATGATGAATTTAAATAAAATTAGAAAAACAGCAATTAGAGTCAGGTTCTAAATACAAAATTAAAGAGAAAGTAAAGTACTTAGGTATTTGGCTAACAACAAAAAATGTGGACTTATTTAAAAATAATTATTATAAAATATGGCAAAATATAAAAAATGACATGATTAGATGGGGAAAGTTAGGATTGTCTTGGTTAGGAAAAATTGCTACAGTAAAAATGAATATCCTACCAAAAATCATTTTCCTTTTCCAGACCATACCTATCTTGACAAACGAAAAACCCTTCGTTCAATGGAACAAGGATATTAGTAAATTCATATGGAATAGCAAAAAACCTCGGGTAAGATTTAAAATTATGCAGGATGATGTTAAAAGAGGGGGTTTGGGACTTCCAAATTTTAAAATTTATTACCATTCATGTTGTTTTGACTGGCTAACAGATTGGTTTAAATTAGAAAATAATGATCTATTAAATTTAGAAATGGCTGACTTAATTTACGGAGTACATGCATACTTATTTTATGACAAAATAAAAGTAAATAATGCCTTCATGAATCATTTTATAAGAAAATCGTTAATTAAAACTTGGGTTAAAGATAAATCCCTAATTTATAAAAAGTTTCCTTTTTGGGTCTCAGTGAACGAGGCCTTCCATAAGAATGAGCATGATGGGCAATGGGAAATGGTTAACGTACAAAGATCTGGTTAAGCCGGATAAGACGAATAATACAATCAGACTGAAAACACAAGAAGAATTGGGGATAGAAGGTATACAAATAAATTGGTTTCCCTACCGACAAATAAAAGAAAGATTCATATATGATACAAAATCAATGGGAATCGAACTAATGCAACAAGATTTTGACAAGATTATCTTTGCAGATAATCCAAAAAAAATTTCTTTATATTATAAATTTCTTTTAAAAATGGAAATGCATGAGGAGGTATATTAAAACCCCGATGATTAAATGGGCCCAAGATCTGAAAGAGACACTGTCATTAGAACAATGGGAAAAAACCTGGCAAAAAGACTAAGATATACCGTATGTACAGAAAATAAGGAGAACTATTTTAAAATGCAGAATCGATGGTATCTTACCCCTATTAGAATATCTAAAATTTATAAAAACAATAGCATAACTTGTTGGAGATGCAAGAAAAATCCTGGTTCTCTGTTACATATGTGGTGGAATTGTGACACAGTTAAAAAATATTGGAAGCAAATTCATGAAACAATTCAAAAAATCCTTAATTATCCATTTAAATTGGATGCGAAATGTTATCTTTTAAACATGATATCAGACGAATATATGGAAAATAAATGTGGCGTTCTTTTATTCTATATGATCTCTGCAGCCCGGATAATCCTTGCAGCTCACTGGAAAGAAGAAATCAATTTGAACTGGAATGACTGGTTACTGAAATTGACAACATATATGGAATCAGACAAACTTACCTGCTTGATTAGGGGAAATGATTGGAATAAAAGGAAAAAATGTTGGATTCCGTTAATAGAATTTATTAAGAATGAAAAGAAATTGGATAAATTTGAATGTTGATTTACAGGGGGGGGGGGGGGATGATAGAAAGAAAGTAAGAAAGAAAAGAAGAAAGTAAGAAACAACGTAGAATCCATTTTGTGTTTTAAGACAGAGTAATTCCTTTTATTTGGAGAACAAAACAAGATAGGGCATTATATGACAAAAATTTAAACGGCAAATAGAAAACTTAACAATGTAATTAATGTATTAATGACGTAAATTGGTAATGATTTAACAGATTAATGAACTCTCTATGGAAGCATATGCCTAGGTGAGCAGATGGTTTAGGTTTGTTTTTGTTTTTATTCTTGTTTTTGTTTTGTTTTTCTTTTTCTTTTTTTTCTTTTTTTTCAGTTAGCTGTTTGTTTATGTATGTGTATGTTTATATGGAGTGTGATATTTGTGTGTTGTATACATGATTTTAAACTTCAATAAAAATTCTTTAATAATAATAAAAAAAAGAAACGGACTGTGCCATTGAGATAGAGCCCGGTGCGCCCCTGCCTAAGCCAAAACTGTACCCCATGACCCCCCGGGAGTTATCCACCCTTAAGGAGTTTATTGAAAAGAACTTGGCGAGAGGATTCATTAGACCATCCACCTCCACTTTTGCAGCACCAGTGTTCTTTCGGGAAAAGAAAGATGGAACGCTGCGGCTGGTCACGGACTATCGAAACCTAAATGGGATTTGTAGCACCAATAAGTACCCTCTGCCTTTAATGAAGGACATGCTGGGTCGGTTGGCCACGGGCAAGGTGTTTACCAAACTAGGCTTGAGGGACGCTTATTATAGGGTACGGATTAAAGAGGGGGATGAACATAAGACTGCATTTAATTGCCCTTTAGGGGCCTTTGAGTATCTGGTCCTCCCCTTTGGGCTATCGGGAGCCCCCGGGGTCTTCATGAGACTCATAAACGAGGTACTACACGACCTGCTGTTTGAAGGGGTGCTGGTATACTTGGACGATGTTCTAATTTACTCTCAGGACCTGGAGAGCCATGTGCCACTGGTGCGAGAGGTGTTGCAGCGCCTGCTTGATAACCAACTATACGTAAAACTGTCTAAATGTCACTTCCATACTGACAAATTGGATTTTTTGGGGTATCGGGTGTCGGCCCAGGGGATTGAGATGGACCCGCAGAAAGTGCACACTGTTCTGAGCTGGGCCCCCCCTAAGACTCGAAAACAAGTACAAAAGTTTCTGGGCTTTGCCAATTTCTACAGGCAGTTCATCCCGGACTTTGCTAGAATAGCACTGCCAATTACGGATCTTTTGAAAACCAAAACCCAGGAGGGAGGGGGCAAGGGCGAGAAGGTTAAAGAAAAGAAACAGCCCAAACCCTCTACCCCGATTCACTGGACAGATCAATGCCAGAGAGCATTTGAGCAGTTGAAGCTCTTGTTTAGTTCAGAACCCATTTTACTTCACCCTGACCCCGACAAGCCGTTTGTCATTCAGGTGGACGCGAGTGACCACGCAGTAGGGGCTGTGTTGCTACAGAAGGACAATAATGGGCTGTTGAGGCCTTGTGCCTACGTGTCTCGCAAATTCCAAAAGGGGGAGCTGGGGTGGCCCACTTGGGAAAAGGAAGCTTTTGCAGTAAAGAATGCGCTGGACAGTTGGAGACAGTTTTTAGAGGGGGCGCCTCACCCTTTCGAAGTTTGGACGGACCATCGTAATCTAGAGGCCCTGCAAACTCCCCGAAAGCTAACTCCCAAACAGAGGAGGTGGGCCAAGGACTTTTACAAGTACAAATTCAAACTAAAGTTCCTCCCAGGAAGACAAAACATTTTAGCTGATGCCTTATCCAGGCTCCCCCAGCATATGGGGAAAGAGCAAGTTCCTCTGCAAGCCATTTTCTCCCCTGAACAGTTGGGACTGACTGTAGTGACTCGTAGCCAGGCTAAGCAGAAACCGGTCGACCCTTTGCCCCAACTGGATGGGCTGCTACAAAAGATAAAAGGGGAAGCTGGGAAAGATGAGTGGCTTCAGAAGCACAAAGATCGGTTGGTTTTGAACTCACAAGGTTGTGGACCAAGGGCTCTCAAATTTATGTCCCTGCATCAGTACGGCCTGAGGTTCTTAAATTGTGCCATGATTCGAAGGCAGCAGGTCATTGGGGATATTTAAAGACTTGGCACAAGGTTCGGAAAACTTACTGGTGGGAGGGGGTGAGAGCTGAGGTGGAAGAATATGTGAAGAGCTGTCCGGTGTGTGCCCGTGCCAAACCAGTCGTAGGCAAGCCCAGGGGGCTTCTACAGCCGCTGCCCACTCCTGGGGGACCATGGAAACACATTGCTATGGACTTTATCACAGATCTGCCTGAGAGCAAGGGGAGAAACACTATTTGGGTGGTGGTGGACCTTTTTTCGAAACAAGCGCACTATGTAGCCTGCAAGGGGATGCCTAGTGCTACTAAGCTTGCTGACCTGTTCATAGCACACATTTATAAGCATCATGGGTTGCCAGACAAGATTGTGAGTGACAGGGGTAGCACCTTCACTTCAAACTTTTGGAGGGTGCTGCAAAGAAAATTGGGGGTAGAAGTGGCCCTGAGCACCGCCTGGCACCCCCAATCAGACGGGCAATGTGAAAAAACGAACCAGGCCCTCGAGAAGTACCTCCGATGTTACACTAATTATTTGCAGGATGATTGGTATGACCTATTGCCCCATGCTGAAGTGGCGTTCAACAGTTCGGTGCACCGGAGCACTGGCAAATCGCCTTTTGAGATTGTCTATGGATATGAACTCAGGACCCTCCCGGCCTTGCCATCCGACCCTTCGGACCCTGTGACTGTGACTCAGTGGGTGAAGAGGGTCCAGGCTGCTTGGTCACAGGTTGCCAAAGAATTAGAGGTGGCTAAAAAAGACTATAAGAAGCATGCTGACCGTAAGAGATCTGTGGGGTGGGATGTCAAACCTGGGGATCGGGTGTTTTTGTCCACGAAGAACCTGAAATCCAGGCACCCGTCTAAGAAACTGGGACCCAAATTCATAGGGCCTTTCCTGGTGAAAAGACTAGTCAATGATGTGACGGCGGAATTGGACTTGCCTAAATCGTATAGACATTTACACCCTGTATTTCATTTTAGCTTGTTGAAACCGGACCGGAGCACAGGACGATGGAAACAAGACAAGGAACCGCCCCGACCCATGATGATTGAGGGGGAGCAGCATTTTGAAGTTGCTAAGATCTTGGACTCTAGAATGCACAGAAACAAGTTACAGTACCTGATTCGCTGGAAACACTTTTCAGCGGATCATGATGAATGGGTGTTAGCTAAGCATGTTAAAGCCCCTGATTTGATATCTAAGTTTCATCGGATGTATCCGGACAAACCTAAATAGTATTTTGTTGCCTTTTCTGTTTCCTTTCATGTACTGTTTTTTACATATGTAGGGGGCGGTCTTCTTTTCGGGGGGCTGACTGTCAGAATCCTTGTAGTATTCTTCCAGATATCAGTTAGTAGGTGTAGTTGGGGATGATGGTACATAGTTAGCTGCTAGATAGAAAGGAGGAGTGCATAACGGTGCCAGGAGGATTTATCAGTTGACCTTGGTGCTGCTCAGCTCTAAGCTTGGAATGCAGTAGTTTCTGGTGGGAAGCGTTCAGCTAAGGGGGGAGATAAGGTGGTAAAAGAAACCAATGGAAAATAACTGGAATGGGCTTTTCGCGGGCTTTTGTGAGAAGGGGGCAGGTGTGGTCCTTTGGGATGTATAGGGGTACTGGGCGGGGACTGGTCAGTCTCAGCTAAGAAGCTGAATGGTGTGGTTTTGCTGATCCTGGAGCATCAATAAAGTTCTGTTTATTCTACATAAAGCTGACTGGTTGATTGTCTAGGATTCTGGACCCCTGTTCTGACAGGGCCCTACTAATGATGGGAGGGATGTGTCCTCCACATAGCTGTCCTAGAAATCCAGATTGCCCTACTCTTCTCCACTTGTAAGACATGTCCTGGAAATGTGTTGGCCTTTGAGTTGCTAATCCACTACTGGTTTCCAATAAACAATAAGAGAAGGGACACTCCATGGCTTAGGAGTTTATCATACGAAAGAGATTGGGCATTTATCCCATGAATATCCTGGAAAAATCCCGTGATTACATGAAACTATTTCACATGACGCCGTACAAAGCTTCCATTCAAGAGGTCACAAAGAAGCATTAACACACATCTCTTTCCTTTGGGGATTTCAGTGACAATGCATTTCCCACCGCTTTATTTCCACAATTGCGTGTAGTGACCATTCGCGCAATGACTCTCCATTTTCGCTTGATTTCCGGTATGATTGAAATGGACTTGAATCGCTCTTTAATGCCAAAATTAGCCCCAGTGTGATAAAGGCCTTCGAAGTCAGCCATTCTCAAATTTGAGACCTCCAGAGGTTTTGAACGTCACGAACAAGCTACCTATGGCTTCCAGAATTTGAAATCGAAAATACCAGGAGGACAAGAGAAAGATCTATTCAGAGGAACAGAATAATGATTTCTACTCTACTGTGGCAATGTGGGACGTGTCCTGGAAATATAGGTCGGGTCCTAGAAATGTAGGACCTGGGCCCTACAAATGCAGGGTAGATGCCACCCGTAGGATGTGTCCTCCAGATGACTGTCCTACAAATCTAGATTGCACTACTCTTCTGTACTTCCGGAACACGTACAGGAAATGTGTCGGCCTTTGAGTCGATAGACCGATTCTGCTTCTGACTAACCAAGAAGAGTTAGGAGACTCGCTCAGTGAGAAGTAGGCCCTTCCCAAAATTTGGCCCTCAAGATGTTTAGGACTTTAGGTTGCACAACCGCTGGCGCTTGTCCAAGTTACCTAGGACTTCTGGGAGTTGAAGTTTAAACCACCTAGAGAAGCAAGGAAAGAGGAAATAATGAATCCTATTTTATTTTGGGAATGGTGGAGATATGCTGGAAATTTGGGTCAGGTTCTGCAAACGTGGAGGGCAGCCTTCATCTGTAGGCTGTTTCCTCCACATGGCTGTGGTAGAAATCTAGGTTTCCGAAATGTAATGGAGTTATAAGACATTCCTAGAAAAAAGGATTCTGTTGCGTTGGACTGTGCCGGACCTCTTGGGGTGTAGTACAACTGTGGTTTGCCTCATAGAGGCTCGTCTCCCACATGTAGGACTGTCCTCCAACTCTGGCTGCTCCTGCGTAGGACTGCCGTCCACATGTCGGACTCTCCTCCAAAAATGAATTGCCCTACACAGGACCACTCTCCACATGTAGGGCCGTCCTACAAATCTGGATCACCGTATGTACTCCACATGTAAAATTGCATTGCAAAACTGTGTTTTCCAACAAAGGACTGTCCTACAAACCTGGGTTGCCCTAGATAGGACATCTTCCACATATAGGCCTGTCTTACAATCTTCCAAATGTAGGACAGCCCTACAAACCTGGATTGTGCTACATGGGACCATACCCCCACATGTAGGTCTTCCCTACAAATCTAGATTGTGCTACGTAGGACTGTTCTCCACATGTAGTGCTGTCCTAAGAAACTGAAATGTCCTTCGCAGGACTGTCCTTCACATTTAGGACTATCCTACAAATCTAAAATGCCCTACATAAAATCGTCCTCCAAATGTAGGACCGTCCTCCAAATGTAGGACCGTCCTCCAATTGTAGGAGCGTCCTCAAATTGTAGGACTGTCCTACAAATGTAGGACCGCCCTCCAATTGTAGGACCGTCCTCCAAATGTAGGACCGTCCTCCAAATGTAGGACCGTCCAACAAATGTAGGACTGCCCTGAAAATGTAGGACTGTGCTCCAAATCTGAAATATCCGACATAGGACTGTCATCCACATGTAGGACTTTCCTACAAATCTGAAATGTCATACATAGGACCATCCTCCACATGTAGGACTGTCCTACAAGACTACTTTGTCCTATGTAGAGCCAGCCTCCACATGGAGGACGTCCTACAGATATTCATTCCCCTACGAAAAACCAGCCTCCAATGCAGGACCATCCTACAAACTTCCAAACGTACCCCCTTGGAATCTCATCTGCCTCTACCACTGCCCTACCAATCTGAAACGCATCCCACACATTCAGGGATCTCCTCAAAACACATTCATCAGGGGAAGCCCTAGAAATTTGCTGCTCTACAACAAACGAAACCTACTGTGTACATGGGGGACCTTTCCTGGAGATCAAGGATGCCACCTGAATATGGAGGACGGCTGCTGGCAATGGAGGATGGCTCCGACAATTCTACCATCTCTCCTGCTTTGGCCTTTCAGTCCCTAGCCCCATTCTGCTTCCCTCAAACCGACAAATCTTGGGAGACTCTGTGACATAGAACTCAGCCATACCCAAACATTCTTTATTTATAGCCTGCTCCTCTGTCAAAGCGGAGCCAAGCTAGCTGGGGCCTCTGGGAGTTCAAGTCAAAGCACCTGGAGGAACACGGCAAGATGTGTGTAGAGGAACACGATCATGAATTTTACTCTATTATGGAAATGGGAGATGTGACCTGGAAATTAAGCTCAGGTCCTGAAAATGTAGGACAGGGGTCCTACAAATCCTGGGCTGCCTCCACTTTTCCGCCACATGGCTGTGCTGAAAATCGAGATTGCTCTACTCTTCTCCACTTGTAGGACATAGCCTGGAAATGTGTTCGTCTTTCTGTTCATCAGCCCATTCCTGTTCCCACTGAGCAATTAGAGTTGGAAAACTCTCTGTCTTAGAAGTCAGCCATTCCCAGACTTTGGATCTCCAGATGTTTTGAACCTCACCTCCCACAACTCCTGACTCTTGAGCAAGGTACGGTAGCTAGGGTTTCTGGAAATTGAAGTCAAAAACAAATGGAGGACCAAGAAAAGATCTGTTCAGAGGGACACAGTCATGAATTATACCCTCCTGTGGCAATGTGGGGGGTGTCCTAGAAATTTGGGTCGGGGGACTACAAATGATGGGAGGGATGTGTCCTCCACAGAGCTGTCCTAGAAATCCAGATTGCCCTACTCTTCTCCACTTGTAAGACATGTCCTGGAAATGTGTTGGCCTTTGAGTTGCTAATCCACTACTGGTTTCCAATAAACAATAAGAGAAGGGACACTCTATGGCTTAGGAGTTTATCATACGAAAGAGATTGGGCATTTATCCCATGAATATCCTGGAAAAATCCCGTGATTACATGAAACTGTTTCACATGACGCCGTACAAAGCTTCCATTCAAGAGGTCACAAAGAAGCATTAACACACATCTCTTTCCTTTGGGGATTTCAGTGACAATGCATTTCCCACCGCTTTATTTCCACAATTACGTGTAGTGACCATTCGTGCAATGACTCTCCATTTTCGCTTGATTTCCGGTATGATTGAAATGGACTTGAATCGCTCTTTAATGCCAAAATTAGCCCCAGTGTGATAAAGGCCTTCGAAGTCAGCCATTCTCAAATTTTAGACCTCCAGAGGTTTTGAACGTCACGAACAAGCTACCTATGGCTTCCAGAATTTGAAATCGAAAATACCAGGAGGACAAGAGAAAGATCTATTCAGAGGAACAGTATAATGATTTCTACTCTACTGTGGCAATGTGGGACGTGTCCTGGAAATATAGGTCGGGTCCTAGAAATGTAGGACCTGGGCCCTACAAATGCAGGGTAGATGCCACCCGTAGGATGTGTCCTCCAGATGACTGTCCTACAAATCTAGATTGCAGTACTCTTCTATACTTCCGGAACACGTACAGGAAATGTGTCGGCCTTTGAGTCGATAGACCGATTCTGCTTCTGACTAACCAAGAAGAGTTAGGAGACTCGCTCAGTGAGAAGTAGGCCCTTCCCAAAAATTGGCCCTCAAGATGTTTAGGACTTTCGGTTGCACAACCGCTGGCGCTTGTCCAAGTTACCTAGGACTTCTGGGAGTTGAAGTTTAAACCACCTAGAGAAGCAAGGAAAGAGGAAATAATGAATCCTATTTTATTTTGGGAATGGTGGAGATATGCTGGAAATTTGGGTCAGGTTCTGCAAACGTGGAGGGCAGCCTTCATCTGTAGGCTGTTTCCTCCACATGGCTGTGGTAGAAAACTAGGTTTCCGAAATGTAATGGAGTTATAAGACATTCCTAGAAAAAAGGATTCTGTTGCGTTGGACTGTGCCGGACCTCTTGGGGTGTAGTACAACTGTGGTTTGCCTCATAGAGGCTCGTCTCCCACATGTAGGACTGTCCTCCAACTCTGGCTGCTCCTGCGTAGGACTGCCGTCCACATGTCGGACTCTCCTCCAAAAATGAATTACCCTACACAGGACCACTCTCCACATGTAGGGCCGTCCTACAAATCTGGATCACCGTATGTACTCCACATGTAAAATTGCATTGCAAAACTGTGTTTTCCAACAAAGCACTGTCCTCAACATGTAGAACTCTCCTACAAACCTGGGTTGCCCTAGATAGGAAATCTTCCACATATAGGCCTGTCTTACAATCTTCCAAATGTAGGACAGCCCTACAAACCTGGATTGTGCTACATGGGACCATACCCCCACATGTAGGTCTTCCCTACAAATCTAGATTGTGCTACGTAGGACTGTTCTCCACATGTAGTGCTGTCGTAAGAAACTGAAATGTCCTTCGCAGGACTGTCCTTCACATTTAGGACTATCCTACAAACCTAAAATGTCCTACTTCGGATCGTCCTGCAAATGTAGGACCGTCCTCCAAATGTAGAACCGTCCTCCAATTGTAGGACCGTCCTCCAATTGTAGGACCGTCCTCCAATTGTAGGACCGTCCTCCAATTGTAGGACCGTCCTACAAATGTAGGACTGGCCTCCAATTGTAGGACTGTCCTGCAAATGTAGGACCGTCCTCCAAATGTAGGACCGTCCTCCAAATGTAGGACCGTCAACCAAATGTAGGACCGTCCTCCAAATGTAGGACTGCCCTGAAAATGTAGGACTGTGCTCCAAATCTGAAATATCCGACATAGGACTGTCATCCACATGTAGGACTTTCCTACAAATCTGAAATGTCATACATAGGACCATCCTCCACATGTAGGACTGTCCTACAAGACTACTTTGTCCTATGTAGAGCCAGCCTCCACATGGAGGACGTCCTACAGATATTCATTCCCCTACGAAAAACAAGCCTCCAATGCAGGACCATCCTACAAACTTCCAAACGTACCCCCTTGGAATCTCATCTGCCTCTACCACTGCCCTACCAATCTGAAACGCATCCCACACATTCAGGGATCTCCTCAAAACACATTCATCAGGGGAAGCCCTAGAAATTTGCTGCTCTACAACAAACGAAACCTACTGTGTACATGGGGGACCTTTCCTGGAGATCAAGGATGCCACCTGAATATGGAGGACGGCTGCTGGCAATGGAGGATGGCTCCGACAATTCTACCATCTCTCCTGCTTTGGCCTTTCAGTCCCTAGCCCCATTCTGCTTCCCTCAAACCGACAAATCTTGGGAGACTCTGGGACATAGAACTCAGCCATACCCAAACATTCTTTATTTATAGCCTGCTCCTCTGTCAAAGCAGAGCCAAGCTAGCTGGGGCCTCTGGGAGTTCAAGTCAAAGCACCTGGAGGAACACGGCAAGATGTGTGTAGAGGAACACGATCATGAATTTTACTCTATTATGGAAATGGGAGATGTGACCTGGAAATTAAGCTCAGGTCCTGAAAATGTAGGACAGGGGTCCTACAAATCCTGGGCTGCCTCCACTTTTCCGCCACATGGCTGTGCTGAAAATCGAGATTGCCCTACTCTTCTCCACTTGTAGGACATATCCTGGAAATGTGTTCGTCTTTCTGTTCATGAGCCCATTCTTGTTCCCACTGAGCAATTAGAGTTGGAAAACTCTCTGTCTTAGAAGTCAGCCATTCCCAGACTTTGGATCTCCAGATGTTTTGAACCTCACCTCCCACAACTCCTGACTCTTGAGCAAGGTACGGTAGCTAGGGTTTCTGGAAATTGAAGTCAAAAACAAATGGAGGACCAAGAAAAGATCTGTTCAGAGGGACACAGTCATGAATTATACCCTCCTGTGGCAATGTGGGGGGTGTCCTAGAAATTTGGGTCGGGGGACTACAAATGATGGGAGGGATGTGTCCTCCACAGAGCTGTCCTAGAAATCCAGATTGCCCTACTCTTCTCCACTTGTAAGACATGTCCTGGAAATGTGTTGGCCTTTGAGTTGCTAATCCACTACTGGTTTCCAATAAACAATAAGAGAAGGGACACTCCATGGCTTAGGAGTTTATCATACGAAAGAGATTGGGCATTTATCCCATGAATATCCTGGAAAAATCCCGTGATTACATGAAAGTATTTCACATGACGCCGTACAAAGCTTCCATTCAAGAGGTCACAAAGAAGCATTAACACACATCTCTTTCCTTTGGGGATTTCAGTGACAAAGCATTTCCCACCGCTTTATTTCCACAATTGCGTGTAGTGACCATTCGCGCAATGACTCTCCATTTTCGCTTGATTTCCGGTATGATTGAAATGGACTTGAATCGCTCTTTAATGCCAAAATTAGCCCCAGTGTGATAAAGGCCTTCGAAGTCAGCCATTCTCAAATTTTAGACCTCCAGAGGTTTTGAACGTCACGAACAAGCTACCTATGGCTTCCAGAATTTGAAATCGAAAATACCAGGAGGACAAGAGAAAGATCTATTCAGAGGAACAGAATAATGATTTCTACTCTACTGTGGCAATGTGGGACGTGTCCTGGAAATATAGGTCGGGTCCTAGAAATGTAGGACCTGGGCCCTACAAATGCAGGGTAGATGCCACCCGTAGGATGTGTCCTCCAGATGACTGTCCTACAAATCTAGATTGCACTACTCTTCTGTACTTCCGGAACACGTACAGGAAATGTGTCGGCCTTTGAGTCGATAGACCGATTCTGCTTCTGACTAACCAAGAAGAGTTAGGAGACTCGCTCAGTGAGAAGTAGGCCCTTCGCAAAATTTGGCCCTCAAGATGTTTAGGACTTTAGGTTGCACAACCGCTGGCGCTTGTCCAAGTTACCTAGGACTTCTGGGAGTTGAAGTTTAAACCACCTAGAGAAGCAAGGAAAGAGGAAAGAATGAATCCTATTTTATTTTGGGAATGGTGGAGATATGCTGGAAATTTGGGTCGGGTTCTGCAAACGTGGAGGGCAGCCTTCATCTGTAGGCTGTTTCCTCCACATGGCTGTGGTAGAAATCTAGGTTTCCGAAATGTAATGGAGTTGTAAGACATTCCTAGAAAAAAGGATTCTGTTGCGTTGGACTGTGCCGGACCTCTTGGGGTGTAGTACAACTGTGGTTTGCCTCATAGAGGCTCGTCTCCCACATGTAGGACTGTCCTCCAACTCTGGCTGCTCCTGCGTAGGACTGCCGTCCACATGTCGGACTCTCCTCCAAAAATGAATTGCCCTACACAGGACCACTCTCCACATGTAGGGCCGTCCTACAAATCTGGATCACCGTATGTAGGAATGTACTCCACATGTAAAATTGCATTGCAAAACTGTGTTTTCCAACAAAGGACTGTCCTCAACATGTAGAACTCTCCTACAAACCTGGGTTGCCCTAGAAAGGACATCTTCCACATATAGGCCTGACTTACAATCTTCCAAATGTAGGACAGCCCTACAAACCTGGATTTTGCTACATGGGAACATACCCCCACATGTAGGTCTTCCCTACAAATCTAGATTGTGCTACGTAGGACTGTTCTCCACATGTAGTGCTGTCCTAAGAAACTGAAATGTCCTTCGCAGGACTGTCGTTCACATTTAGGACTATCCTACAAACCTAAAATGTCCTACTTAGGATCGTCCTCCAAATGTAGGACCGTCCTCCAAATGTAGGACCGTCCTACAAATGTAGGACCGTCCTCCAAATGTAGGACCGTCCTACAATTGGAGGACGGTCCTACATTTGGAGGACGGTCCTACATTTGGAGGACGGTCCTACATTTGTAGGACTGTCCTCCAATTGTAGGACCGTCCTCCAAATGTGGGACCGTCCTACAATTGGAGGACGGTCCTACATTTGGAGGACGGTCCTACATTTGTAGGACTGTCCTCCAAATGTAGGACTGTCCTCCAATTGTAGGACCGTCCTACAAATGTAGGACCGTCCTACAAATGTAGGACCGTCCTCCAATTGGAGGACCGTCCTCCAAATGTAGGACCGTCCTGCAAATGTAGGACTGCCCTGAAAATGAAGGACTGTGCTCCAAATCTGAAATATCCGACATAGGACTGTCATCCACATGTAGGACTTTCCTACAAATCTGAAATGTCATACATAGGACCATCCTCCACATGTAGGACTGTCCTACAAGACTACTTTGTCCTATGTAGAGCCAGCCTCCACATGGAGGACGTCCTACAGATATTCATTCCCCTACGAAAAACCAGCCTCCAATGCAGGACCATCCTACAAACTTCCAAACGTACCCCCTTGGAATCTCATCTGCCTCTACCACTGCCCTACCAATCTGAAACGCATCCCACACATTCAGGGATCTCCTCAAAACACATTCATCAGGGGAAGCCCTAGAAATTTGCTGCTCTACAACAAACGAAACCTACTGTGTACATGGGGGACCTTTCCTGGAGATCAAGGATGCCACCTGAATATGGAGGACGGCTGCTGGCAATGGAGGATGGCTCCGACAATTCTACCATCTCTCCTGCTTTGGCCTTTCAGTCCCTAGCCCCATTCTGCTTCCCTCAAACCGACAAATCTTGGGAGACTCTGTGATATAGAACTCAGCCATACCCAAACATTCTTTATTTATAGCCTGCTCCTCTGTCAAAGCAGAGCCAAGCTAGCTGGGGCCTCTGGGAGTTCAAGTCAAAGCACCTGGAGGAACACGGCAAGATGTGTGTAGAGGAACACGATCATGAATTTTACTCTATTATGGAAATGGGAGATGTGACCTGGAAATTAAGCTCAGGTCCTGAAAATGTAGGACAGGGGTCCTACAAATCCTGGGCTGCCTCCACTTTTCGCCACATGGCTGTGCTGAAAATCGAGATTGCCCTACTCTTCTCCACTTGTAGTACATATCCTGGAAATGTGTTCGTCTTTCTGTTCATGAGCCCATTCTTGTTCCCACTGAGCAATTAGAGTTGGAAAACTCTCTGTCTTAGAAGTCAGCCATTCCCAGACTTTGGATCTCCAGATGTTTTGAACCTCACCTCCCACAACTCCTGACTCTTGAGCAAGGTACGGTAGCTAGGGTTTCTGGAAATTGAAGTCAAAAACAAATGGAGGACCAAGAAAAGATCTGTTCAGAGGGACACAGTCATGAATTATACCCTCCTGTGGCAATGTGGGGGGTGTCCTAGAAATTTGGGGGACTACAAATGATGGGAGGGATGTGTCCTCCACAGAGCTGTCCTAGAAATCCAGATTGCCCTACTCTTCTCCACTTGTAAGACATGTCCTGGAAATGTGTTGGCCTTTGAGTTGCTAATCCACTACTGGTTTCCAATAAACAATAAGAGAAGGGACACTCCATGGCTTAGGAGTTTATCATACGAAAGAGATTGGGCATTTATCCCATGAATATCCTGGAAAAATCCCGTGATTACATGAAACTATTTCACATGACGCCGTACAAAGCTTCCATTCAAGAGGTCACAAAGAAGCATTAACACACATCTCTTTCCTTTGGGGATTTCAGTGACAATGCATTTCCCACCGCTTTATTTCCACAATTGCGTGTAGTGACCATTCGCGCAATGACTCTCCATTTTCGCTTGATTTCCGGTATGATTGAAATGGACTTGAATCGCTCTTTAATGCCAAAATTAGCCCCAGTGTGATAAAGGCCTTCGAAGTCAGCCATTCTCAAATTTTAGACCTCCAGAGGTTTTGAACGTCACGATCAAGCTACCTATGGCTTCCAGAATTTGAAATCGAAAATACCAGGAGGACAAGAGAAAGATCTATTCAGAGGAACAGAATAATGATTTCTACTCTACTGTGGCAATGTGGGACGTGTCCTGGAAATATAGGTCGGGTCCTAGAAATGTAGGACCTGGGCCCTACAAATGCAGGGTAGATGCCACCCGTAGGATGTGTCCTCCAGATGACTGTCCTACAAATCTAGATTGCACTACTCTTCTGTACTTCCGGAACACGTACAGGAAATGTGTCGGCCTTTGAGTCGATAGACCGATTCTGCTTCTGACTAACCAAGAAGAGTTAGGAGACTCGGTCAGTGAGAAGTAGGCCCTTCCCAAAATTTGGCCCTCAAGATGTTTAGGACTTTAGGTTGCACAACCGCTGGCGCTTGTCCAAGTTACCTAGGACTTCTGGGAGTTGAAGTTTAAACCACCTAGAGAAGCAAGGAAAGAGGAAATAATGAATCCTATTTTATTTTGGGAATGGTGGAGATATGCTGGAAATTTGGGTCAGGTTCTGCAAACGTGGAGGGCAGCCTTCATCTGTAGGCTGTTTCCTCCACATGGCTGTGGTAGAAATCTAGGTTTCCGAAATGTAATGGAGTTGTAAGACATTCCTAGAAAAAAGGATTCTGTTGCGTTGGACTGTGCCGGACCTCTTGGGGTGTAGTACAACTGTGGTTTGCCTCATAGAGGCTCGTCTCCCACATGTAGGACTGTCCTCCAACTCTGGCTGCTCCTGCGTAGGACTGCCGTCCACATGTCGGACTCTCCTCCAAAAATGAATTGCCCTACACAGGACCACTCTCCACATGTAGGGCCGTCCTACAAATCTGGATCACCGTATGTAGGAATGTACTCCACATGTAAAATTGCATTGCAAAACTGTGTTTTCCAACAAAGGACTGTCCTCAACATGTAGAACTCTCCTACAAACCTGGGTTGCCCTAGAAAGGACATCTTCCACATATAGGCCTGACTTACAATCTTCCAAATGTAGGACAGCCCTACAAACCTGGATTTTGCTACATGGGAACATACCCCCACATGTAGGTCTTCCCTACAAATCTAGATTGTGCTACGTAGGACTGTTCTCCACATGTAGTGCTGTCCTAAGAAACTGAAATGTCCTTCGCAGGACTGTCGTTCACATTTAGGACTATCCTACAAACCTAAAATGTCCTACTTAGGATCGTCCTCCAAATGTAGGACCGTCCTCCAAATGTAGGACCGTCCTACAAATGTAGGACCGTCCTCCAATTGTAGGACGGTCCTACAAATGTAGGACGGTCCTACAAATGTAGGACTGTCCTCCAATTGTAGGACCGTCCTACAAATGTAGGACCGTCCTACAAATGTAGGACCGTCCTACAAATGTAGGACCGTCCTACAAATGTAGGACCGTCCTCCAATTGGAGGACCGTCCTCCAAATGTAGGACCGTCCTGCAAATGTAGGACTGCCCTGAAAATGAAGGACTGTGCTCCAAATCTGAAATATCCGACATAGGACTGTCATCCACATGTAGGACTTTCCTACAAATCTGAAATGTCATACATAGGACCATCCTCCACATGTAGGACTGTCCTACAAGACTACTTTGTCCTATGTAGAGCCAGCCTCCACATGGAGGACGTCCTACAGATATTCATTCCCCTACGAAAAACCAGCCTCCAATGCAGGACCATCCTACAAACTTCCAAACGTACCCCCTTGGAATCTCATCTGCCTCTACCACTGCCCTACCAATCTGAAACGCATCCCACACATTCAGGGATCTCCTCAAAACACATTCATCAGGGGAAGCCCTAGAAATTTGCTGCTCTACAACAAACGAAACCTACTGTGTACATGGGGGACCTTTCCTGGAGATCAAGGATGCCACCTGAATATGGAGGACGGCTGCTGGCAATGGAGGATGGCTCCGACAATTCTACCATCTCTCCTGCTTTGGCCTTTCAGTCCCTAGCCCCATTCTGCTTCCCTCAAACCGACAAATCTTGGGAGACTCTGTGACATAGAACTCAGCCATACCCAAACATTCTTTATTTATAGCCTGCTCCTCTGTCAAAGCAGAGCCAAGCTAGCTGGGGCCTCTGGGAGTTCAAGTCAAAGCACCTGGAGGAACACGGCAAGATGTCTGTAGAGGAACACGATCATGAATTTTACTCTATTATGGAAATGGGAGATGTGACCTGGAAATTAAGCTCAGGTCCTGAAAATGTAGGACAGGGGTCCTACAAATCCTGGGCTGCCTCCACTTTTCCGCCACATGGCTGTGCTGAAAATCGAGATTGCCCTACTCTTCTCCACTTGTAGGACATATCCTGGAAATGTGTTCGTCTTTCTGTTCATGAGCCCATTCTTGTTCCCACTGAGCAATTAGAGTTGGAAAACTCTCTGTCTTAGAAGTCAGCCATTCCCAGACTTTGGACCTCCAGATGTTTTGAACCTCACCTCCCACAACTCCTGACTCTTGAGCAAAGTACGGTAGCTAGGGTTTCTGGAAATTGAAGTCAAAAACAAATGGAGGACCAAGAAAAGATCTGTTCAGAGGGACACAGTCATGAATTATACCCTCCTGTGGCAATGTGGGGGGTGTCCTAGAAATTTGGGGGACTACAAATGATGGGAGGGATGTGTCCTCCACAGAGCTGTCCTAGAAATCCAGATTGCCCTAATCTTCTCCACTTGTAAGACATGTCCTGGAAATGTGTTGGCCTTTGAGTTGCTAATCCACTACTGGTTTCCAATAAACAATAAGAGAAGGGACACTCCATGGCTTAGGAGTTTATCATACGAAAGAGATTGGGCATTTATCCCATGAATATCCTGGAAAAATCCCGTGATTACATGAAACTATTTCACATGACGCCGTACAAAGCTTCCATTCAAGAGGTCACAAAGAAGCATTAACACACATCTCTTTCCTTTGGGGATTTCAGTGACAATGCATTTCCCACCGCTTTATTTCCACAATTGCGTGTAGTGACCATTCGCGCAATGACTCTCCATTTTCGCTTGATTTCCGGTATGATTGAAATGGACTTGAATCGCTTTTTAATGCCAAAATTAGCCCCAGTGTGATAAAGGCCTTCGAAGTCTGCCATTCTCAAATTTTAGACCTCCAGAGGTTTTGAACGTCACGAACAAGCTATCTATGGCTTCCAGAATTTGAAATCGAAAATACCAGGAGGACAAGAGAAAGATCTATTCAGAGGAACAGAATAATGATTTCTACTCTACTGTGGCAATGTGGGACGTGTCCTGGAAATATAGGTCGGGCCCTAGAAATGTAGGACCTGGGCCCTACAAATGCAGGGTAGATGCCACCCGTAGGATGTGTCCTCCAGATGACTGTCCTACAAATCTAGATTGCACTACTCTTCTGTACTTCCGGAACACGTACAGGAAATGTGTCGGCCTTTGAGTCGATAGACCGATTCTGCTTCTGACTAACCAAGAAGAGTTAGGAGACTCTCTCAGTGAGAAGTAGGCCCTTCCCAAAATTTGGCCCTCAAGATGTTTAGGACTTTAGGTTGCACAACCGCTGGCGCTTGTCCAAGTTACCTAGGACTTCTGGGAGTTGAAGTTTAAACCACCTAGAGAAGCAAGGAAAGAGGAAATAATGAATCCTATTTTATTTTGGGAATGGTGGAGATATGCTGGAAATTTGGGTCAGGTTCTGCAAACGTGGAGGGCAGCCTTCATCTGTAGGCTGTTTCCTCCACATGGCTGTGGTAGAAATCTAGGTTTCCGAAATGTAATGGAGTTGTAAGACATTCCTAGAAAAAAGGATTCTGTTGCGTTGGACTGTGCCGGACCTCTTGGGGTGTAGTACAACTGTGGTTTGCCTCATAGAGGCTCGTCTCCCACATGTAGGACTGTCCTACAACTCTGGCTGTGTTATCCATAGTGCTCTGTATAAAATCATGGCATAAATGATATACATTTATATGACCCCTAGATGAACCCTGGTTGCTGGTCAAGCCTGGAAATTGGCCAGACCAGAAAAGACTGGTCAAACAGGAAAAAGAGGATTAGAGTATAGTGGACACATCCTCTCAGACAAATACGATCACCAGATAGTCAAAGGGAGTCGCCTCAGATTGTAATCTAGTCAATTTGGAGGTGTAATGTTTGTCCTCCTGGGGCATCTCCTCATAATCCGGGGAGTTTTGAGACATCCTCTCCAGGTGATAATTACAAAGGATTAATCCCCTCGAGTCTATCAGACCCTATTGTACAAACAATCAGCCCACAATTAAACACCTTTTGCCAGAAGGGATCTTTTCCCCATATAAACCCCTAGTTTTGGGCTCTCAGTGTGCCAGTTTGGAGGTCTGCATACTCCACGTCAGTCTGATCTCTGAACTCGACACCGACAAGAGCTGTTCACACCCAGGTTGCGGAACAGACTTTCCCAGAAATCACTGTCTCATTCGGATCCCCGAGGAGAATTTACGCTTTGGGTAAGCATCACCATTAGTCCAGCCTCAAACCTATTTCCAACGCTAACCACTGAACTTCCTGAGCCTCGTATGTGTGTGTGTGTGTAAGTGTATTGCGTGAGTGTCTTTCTCTTTAATAAATTGGACATTAATTAGACAAGCCTGTCTCTGCTGAATTCCTTGGAAACCCGGCCTCTTGGTATACACAACGGGAGAAAATCCCGCAAGAGTATCGTAGCCAACTCATCTCGCAATTTGAGCTAATATTAAAATTCCCCAAAGCAGGCTCTTGGCTACAGCTGCTCCTGCGTAGGACTGCCGTCCACATGTCGGACTCTCCTCCAAAAATGAATTGCCCTACACAGGACCACTCTCCACATGTAGGGCCGTCCTACAAATCTGGATCACCGTATGTAGGAATGTACTCCACATGTAAAATTGCATTGCAAAACTGTGTGTTCCAACAAAGGACTGTCCTCAACATGTAGAACTCTCCTACAAACCTGGGTTGCCCTAGATAGGACATCTTCCACATATAGGCCTGTCTTACAATCTTCCAAATGTAGGACAGCCCTACAAACCTGGATTGTGCTACATGGGACCATACCCCCACATGTAGGTCTTCCCTACAAATCTAGATTGTGCTACATAGGACTGTTCTCCACATGCAGTGCTGTCCTAAGAAACTGAAATGTCCTTCGCAGGACTGTCCTTCACATTTAGGACTATCCTACAAACCTAAAATGTCCTACATAGGATCGTCCTCCAAATGTAGGACCGTCTCCAAATGTAGGACCGCCCCCGAATTGTAGGACTGTCCTCCAAATGTAGGACCGTCCTCCAATTGTAGGACCATCCTCCAATTGTAGGACGGTCCTACATTTGGAGGACCGTCCTCCAATTGTAGGACCGTCCTACAAATGTAGGACCGTCCTCCAAATGTAGGACTGCCCTGAAAATGTAGGACTGTGCTCCAAATATGAAATATCCGACATAGGACTGTCATCCACATGTAGGACTTTCCTACAAATCTGAAATGTCATACATAGGACCATCCTCCACATGTAGGACTGTCCTACAAGACTACTTTGTCCTATGTAGAGCCAGCCTCCACATGGAGGACGTCCTACAGATATTCATTCCCCTACGAAAAACCAGCCTCCAATGCAGGACCATCCTACAAACTTCCAAACGTACCCCCTTGGAATCTCATCTGCCTCTACCACTGCCCTACCAATCTGAAACGCATCCCACACATTCAGGGATCTCCTCAAAACACATTCATCAGGGGAAGCCCTAGAAATTTGCTGCTCTACAACAAACGAAACCTACTGTGTACATGGGGGACCTTTCCTGGAGATCAAGGATGCCACCTGAATATGGAGGATGGCTGCTGGCAATGGAGGATGGCTCCGACAATTCTACCATCTCTCCTGCTTTGGCCTTTCAGTCCCTAGCCCCATTCTGCTTCCCTCAAACCGACAAATCTTGGGAGACTCTGTGACATAGAACTCAGCCATACCCAAACATTCTTTATTTATAGCCTGCTCCTCTGTCAAAGCAGAGCCA
The DNA here is from genome assembly GCA_034509955.1 of Urosaurus nigricauda. NCBI lineage: Eukaryota > Metazoa > Chordata > Lepidosauria > Squamata > Phrynosomatidae > Urosaurus > Urosaurus nigricauda. The sequence continues at coordinate 29,432 of JAOEGL010000100.1, forward strand.
AGCTAGCTGGGGCCTCTGGGAGTTCAAGTCAAAGCACCTGGAGGAACACGGCAAGATGTGTGTAGAGGAACACGATCATGAATTTTACTCTATTATGGAAATGGGAGATGTGACCTGGAAATTAAGCTCAGGTCCTGAAAATGTAGGACAGGGGTCCTACAAATCCTGGGCTGCCTCCACTTTTCCGCCACATGGCTGTGCTGAAAATCGAGATTGCCCTACTCTTCTCCACTTGTAGGACATATCCTGGAAATGTGTTCGTCTTTCTGTTCATGAGCCCATTCTTGTTCCCACTGAGCAATTAGAGTTGGAAAACTCTCTGTCTTAGAAGTCAGCCATTCCCAGACTTTGGACCTCCAGATGTTTTGAACCTCACCTCCCACAACTCCTGACTCTTGAGCAAGGTACGGTAGCTAGGGTTTCTGGAAATTGAAGTCAAAAACAAATGGAGGACCAAGAAAAGATCTGTTCAGAGGGACACAGTCATGAATTATACCCTCCTGTGGCAATGTGGGGGGTGTCCTAGAAATTTGGGTCGGGGGACTACAAATGATGGGAGGGATGTGTCCTCCACATAGCTGTCCTAGAAATCCAGATTGCCCTACTCTTCTCCACTTGTAAGACATGTCCTGGAAATGTGTTGGCCTTTGAGTTGCTAATCCACTACTGGTTCCCAATAAACAATAAGAGAAGGGACACTCCATGGCTTAGGAGTTTATCATACGAAAGAGATTGGGCATTTATCCCATGAATATCCTGGAAAAATCCCGTGATTACATGAAACTATTTCACATGACGCCGTACAAAGCTTCCATTCAAGAGGTCACAAAGAAGCATTAACACACATCTCTTTCCTTTGGGGATTTCAGTGACAATGCATTTCCCACCGCTTTATTTCCACAATTGCGTGTAGTGACCATTCGCGCAATGACTCTCCATTTTCGCTTGATGTCCGGTATGATTGAAATGGACTTGAATCGCTCTTTAATGCCAAAATTAGCCCCAGTGTGATAAAGGCCTTCGAAGTCAGCCATTCTCAAATTTTAGACCTCCAGAGGTTTTGAACGTCACGAACAAGCTATCTATGGCTTCCAGAATTTGAAATCGAAAATACCAGGAGGACAAGAGAAAGATCTATTCAGAGGAACAGAATAATGATTTCTACTCTACTGTGGCAATGTGGGACGTGTCCTGGAAATATAGGTCGGGTCCTAGAAATGTAGGACCTGGGCCCTACAAATGCAGAGTAGATGCCACCCGTAGGATGTGTCCTCCAGATGACTGTCCTACAAATCTAGATTGCACTACTCTTCTGTACTTCCGGAACACGTACAGGAAATGTGTCGGCCTTTGAGTCGATAGACCGATTCTGCTTCTGACTAACCAAGAAGAGTTAGGAGACTCGTTCAGTGAGAAGTAGGCCCTTCCCAAAATTTGGCCCTCAAGATGTTTAGGACTTTAGGTTGCACAACCGCTGGCGCTTGTCCAAGTTACCTAGGACTTCTGGGAGTTGAAGTTTAAACCACCTAGAGAAGCAAGGAAAGAGGAAATAATGAATCCTATTTTATTTTGGGAATGGTGGAGATATGCTGGAAATTTGGGTCAGGTTCTGCAAACGTGGAGGGCAGCCTTCATCTGTAGGCTGTTTCCTCCACATGGCTGTGTTAGAAATCTAGGTTTCCGAAATGTAATGGAGTTGTAAGACATTCCTAGAAAAAAGGATTCTGTTGCGTTGGACTGCGCCGGACCTCTTGGGGTGTAGTACAACTGTGGTTTGCCTCATAGAGGCTCGTCTCCCACATGTAGGACTGTCCTCCAACTCTGGCTGCTCCTGCGTAGGACTGCCGTCCACATGTCGGACTCTCCTCCAAAAATGAATTGCCCTACACAGGACCACTCTCCACATGTAGGGCCGTCCTACAAATCTGGATCCCCGTATGTAGGAATGTACTCCACATGTAAAACTGCATTGCAAAACTGTGTTTTCCAACAAAGGACTGTCCTCAACATGTAGAACTCTCCTACAAACCTGGGTTGCCCTAGATAGGACATCTTCCACATATAGGCCTGTCTTACAATCTTCCAAATGTAGGACAGCCCTACAAACCTGGATTGTGCTACATGGGACCATACCCCCACATGTAGGTCTTCCTTACAAATCTAGATTGTGCTACGTAGTACTGTTCTCCACATGTAGTGCTGTCCTAAGAAACTGAAATGTCCTTCGCAGGACTGCCCTTCGCATTTAGGACTATCCTACAAACCTAAAATGTCCTACATAGGACCGTCCTCCAAATGTAGGACCGTCCTCAAATTGTAGGACTGTCCTCCAATTGTAGGACTGTCCTCCAATTGTAGGACCGTCCTCCAATTGTAGGACCGTCCTCCAATTGCAGGACTGTCCTCCAATTGTAGGACCGTCCTCAAATTGTAGGACCGCCCTACAAATGTAGGACTGTCCTCCAATTGTAGGACCGTCCTGCAAATGTAGGACCGTCCTGCAAATGTAGGACTGCCCTGAAAATGAAGGACTGTGCTCCAAATCTGAAATATCCGACATAGGACTGTCATCCACATGTAGGACTTTCCTACAAATCTGAAATGTCATACATAGGACCATCCTCCACATGTAGGACTGTCCTACAAGACTACTTTGTCCTATGTAGAGCCAGCCTCCACATGGAGGACGTCCTACAGATATTCATTCCCCTACGAAAAACCAGCCTCCAATGCAGGACCATCCTACAAACTTCCAAACGTACCCCCTTGGAATCTCATCTGCCTCTACCACTGCCCTACCAATCTGACATGCATCCCACACATTCAGGGATCTCCTCAAAACACATTCATCAGGGGAAGCCCTAGAAATTTGCTGCTCTACAACAAACGAAACCTACTGTGTACATGGGGGACCTTTCCTGGAGATCAAGGATGCCACCTGGATATGGAGGACGGCTGCTGGCAATGGAGGATGGCTCCGACAATTCTACCATCTCTCCTGCTTTGGCCTTTCAGTCCCTAGCCCCATTCTGCTTCCCTCAAACTGACAAATCTTGGGAGACTCTGTGACATAGAACTCAGCCATACCCAAACATTATTTATTTATAGCCTGCTCCTCTGTCAAAGCGGAGCCAAGCTAGCTGGGGCCTCTGGGAGTTCAAGTCAAAGCACCTGGAGGAACACGGCAAGATGTGTGTAGAGGAACACGATCATGAATTTTACTCTATTATGGAAATGGGAGATGTGACCTGGAAATTAAGCTCAGGTCCTGAAAATGTAGGACAGGGGTCCTACAAATCCTGGGCTGCCTCCACTTTTCCGCCACATGGCTGTGCTGAAAATCGAGATTGCCCTACTCTTCTCCACTTGTAGGACATATCCTGGAAATGTGTTCGTCTTTCTGTTCATGAGCCCATTCTTGTTCCCACTGAGCAATTAGAGTTGGAAAACTCTCTGTCTTAGAAGTCAGCCATTCCCAGACTTTGGATCTCCAGATGTTTTGAACCTCACCTCCCACAACTCCTGACTCTTGAGCAAGGTACGGTAGCTAGGGTTTCTGGAAATTGAAGTAAAAAACAAATGGAGGACCAAGAAAAGACCTGTTCAGAGGGACACAGTCATGAATTATACCCTCCTGTGGCAATGTGGGGGGTGTCCTAGAAATTTGGGTCGGGGGACTACAAATGATGGGAGGGATGTGTCCTCCACAGAGCTGTCCTAGAAATCCAGATTGCCCTACTCTTCTCCACTTGTAAGACATGTCCTGGAAATGTGTTGGCCTTTGAGTTGCTAATCCACTACTGGTTTCCAATAAACAATAAGAGAAGGGACACTCCATGGCTTAGGAGTTTATCATACGAAAGAGATTGGGCATTTATCCCATGAATATCTTGGAAAAATCCCGTGATTACATGAAACTATTTCACATGACGCCGTACAAAGCTTCCATTCAAGAGGTCACAAAGAAGCATTAGCACACATCTCTTTCCTTTGGGGATTTCAGTGACAATGCATTTCCCACCGCTAAATTTCCACAATGGTGTGTAGTGACCATTCGCGCAATGACTCTCCATTTTCGCTTGATTTCCGGTATGATTGAAATGGACTTGAATCGCTCTTTAATGCCAAAATTAGCCCCAGTGTGATAAAGGCCTTCGAAGTCAGCCATTCTCAAATTTTAGACCTCCAGAGGTTTTGAACGTCACGAACAAGCTATCTATGGCTTCCAGAATTTGAAATCGAAAATACCAGGAGGACAAGAGAAAGATCTATTCAGAGGGACAGAATAATGATTTCTACTCTACTGTGGCAATGTGGGACGTGTCCTGGAAATATAAGTCGGGTCCTAGAAATGTAGGACTGGGGCCCTACAAATGCAGGGTAGATGCCACCCGTAGGATGTGTCCTCCAGATGACTGTCCTACAAATCTAGATTGCACTACTCTTCTGTACTTCTGGAACACGTACAGGAAATGTGTCGGCCTTTGAGTCGACAGACCGATTCTGATTCTGGCTAATCAAGAAGAGTTAGGAGACTCTCTCAGTGAGAAGTAAGCCCTTCCCAAAATTTGGCCCTCAAGATGTTTAGGGCTTTAGGTTCCACAACCGCTGGCGCTTGTCCAAGTTACCTAGGACTTCTGGGAGTTGAAGTTTAAACCACCTAGAGAAGCAAGGAAAGAGGAAATCCTATTTTATTTTGGGAATGGTGGAGATATGCTGGAAATTTGGGTCGGGTTCTGCAAACGTGGAGGGCAGCCTCCATCTGTAGGCTGTGTCTTCCACGTGGCTGTGGTAGAAATCTAGGTTTCCGAAATGTAATGGAGTTGTAAGACATTCCTAGAAAAAAGGATTCTGTTGCTTTGGACTGTGCCGGACCTCTTGGGGTGTAGTACAACTGTGGTTTGCCTCATAGAGGCTCGTCTCCCACATGTAGGACTGTCCTACAACTCTGGCTGCTCCTGCGTAGGACTGCCGTCCACATGTCGTACTCTCCTCCAAATCTGAATTGTCCTACACAGGACCACTCTCCACATGTAGGGCCATCCTACAAATCTGGATCACCGTATGTAGGACTGTACTCCACATGTAAAACTGCCTTGCAAAACTGTGTTTTCCTACGAAGGACTCTCCTCAACATGTAAAACTCTCCTACAAACCTGGATTGCCCTAGATAGGACATCTTCCAAATGTACGACAGCCCAACAAACCTGTATTGTGCTACATGGGACCATCCCCCACATGTAGGTCTTCCCTACAAATCTAGATTGTGCTACGGAGGACTGTTCTCCACATGGAGTGCTGTACTAAGAAACTGAAATGTCCTGAGCAGGACTGTCCTCCAAATGTAGGACCGTCCTTCAAATGTAGGACCGTCCTCCAAATGTAGGACTGTCCTCCAATTGTAGGACTGTGCTCCAACTCTGAAATGTACGACATCGGACTGTCCTCTACATGTAGGACTTTCCTACAAATCTGAAATGTCATACGTAGGACCGTCCTCCACATGTAGGACTGTCCTACAAGCCTACTTTGTCCTTTGTAGAGCCAGCCTCCACATGGAGGACTTCCTACACATATTCATTCCCCTACGAAAAACCAGCCTCCAATGCAGGACCATCCTACAAACTTCCAAACATACCCCCTTGGAATCTCATCTGCATCTACCACTGCCCTACAAATCTGCAACGCATCCCACGTATTCAGGGATCTCCTCAAAACACATTCATCAGGGCAAGCCCTAGATATTTGCTGCTCTACAACAAACAAAACCTACTGTGTACATGGGGGACCTTTCCTGGAGATCAAGGATGCCACCTGGATATGGAGGACGGCTGCTGGCAATGGAGGATGGCTCCGACAATTCTACCATCTCTCCTGCTTTGGCCTTTCAGTCCCTAGCCCCATTCTGCTTCCCACAAACCGACAAATCTTGGGAGACTCTGTGACATAGAACTCAGCCATACCCAAACATTCTTTATTTATAGCCTGCTCCTCTGTCAAAGCGGAGCCAAGCTAGCTGGGGCCTCTGGGAGTTCTAGTCAAAGCACCTGGAGGAACACGGCAAGATGTGTGTAGAGGAACACGATCATGAATTTTACTCTATTATGGAAATGGGAGATGTGACCTGGAAATTAAGCTCAGCTCCTGAAAATGTAGGACAGGGGTCCTACAAATCCTGGGCTGCCTCCACTTTTCCACCACATGGCTGTGCTGAAATGTGATGAATGTGAGATTTGTAGGGCAGTGGGAGATGTAGAGGAGAGAGCTTGGTGATTGATTTGGAAGTCCCTAGGACTGTCCTACATGGGAAGTTAGTCCTACGTAGGACAATCCAGATATATAGGATAGTTGTGCATGTGGAGGACAGTCGTACTTAGGACAATCCAGACAGGAAGGACAGTCCTACATCTGGAGGGCGCACCTATGTAGAACAATTCAAATTTGTAGGGCAGTCCTACATGTGGAGGACAGTGCTATGTAGGAAAATTCAGATTTGTAGGGCAGTCCTACATGTGGAGGACTGTCCTACCTGGGACAATTGAGATTTTTAGGACAGTCCTACATGTGGAGGGCAATCCTACATAGGACAATTGAGATTTGTAGGGCAGTCCTTCATGAGGAGGACTGTCCTACGTAGGACAATTCAGATTTGTAGGACAGTCCTACATGCGGAGGACAGTCCTATGTAGGAAAATTCAAATTTGTATCACAGTCCTACATGTGGAGGACTATGCTACGTAGGACAATTCGGATATTTAGGACAGTCCTACATGTGAAAGACAGTCCCACGTAGGACAATCCAGATATATAGGATGGTTGTGCATGTGGAGGACAGTCGTACGTAGGAGAATCCAGACAGGTAGGACAGTCCTACATCTGGAGGGCGCTCCTATGTAGGACAATTCAGTTTTGTAGGGCAGTCCTACATGTGGAGGACAGTCCTACATAGGACAATTCAGATTTGTAGGACAGTCCTACATGTGGAGAACAGTGCTATGTAGGACATTTTAGATTTGTAGGACAGTCCTACATGTGGAGGACGGTCCTACGTAGGACAATTCAGATTTGTAGGGCAGCCCTACATGTGGAGGACGGTCCTACGTAGGACAATCCTGATTTGTATGACAGTCTTATAAGTGGAGGGTGGTATTATGTAGGACAAGCAGAAGTTTCAGACAGATTAAAACTCCGGGCACAGCCTTACCTAACACAATCCTGCTTTCTAGGGACGTCTGAGAAGTCGAGAGCATTACAGCAACCACGATTTCTACCACAGCCATGTGGAGGACAAATCCTACAGCTGGAGGACACCTTAACTTTGGATACCTCCTTTCCACATTTCTAAGACCCGACTTAAATTTCCAGCCTATGTCCAGCATTGCCAAAAGAGACTAGGGTTCACTATTTGATCTTTCCTTGCTTCTCTCCGTGGTTTTGACTTCCACTCCCAGAAGTCCCGGCTATCTAGCCCCAGAGTCAGCGGTTCTGGAATCTAAAGTCCCAAACATGGGGAGTTCCAAATATTGGGAAGGGCTTACTTCAAAGAAATAGAGGGTCTCAACTCATGTTGGTTACTCGTACGGAGAATCAGTCTACTCAATCAAAGGTCAACACATTTCCTGGTCATGTGCTTCAAGTACAGAAAGGTTGGACAATCTGATTTGTATGACAGTCATGCGGAGGACACATTCTACAAGGGGAGGCATTTGTTGGGCCCTTGTCCTCCATTTTCAAGACCCGACCTATATTTCCAGGACATGTCCCACATTGCCACATTAGTGCTTTCCTCTGAACAGACCTTTCCTTGGTCCTCAAGGCATTTTCAACTTCAGCTTCTAGAAGCCCTAGCTACTTTGTCCAAGACTCAGAGGTTTTGAGACCGGAGGTTCAAAAACTCTGGTGGTGCAAATTTGGGGAAGGGCTGACTTTGAAAGCTTTTATTACAATGGGGCCCATTTTGGCAATAAAGAGAGCTGAAAGGGCATTTAAAGCATCCTGCAAATAAAGAGAACATGGAGAGTAATTGCGCGGATGTTTAACATCTGCAATTTCAGAAACAAAGTGGTATCAGAAATGCACTGTAACAGAAATCCCGCAACTAACAAGATGCGTGCCAATGCTTCTTTGTGACCACTGGAATGGTGGGTTTGTATGACGTCATGCAGAATAGTTTTGCACAATAATGGGATTTTTTTGGGATACTCATGGAACAAACTCCCAATCTCCCTCATGGGATAAACTCTTAAATCAAAGAGTGTACAAACTATGATTGCTTAGTGGGAATCAGAAGAGGCTTAGGAACTGAAAGACCAATACATTTGTATGACGTGTCCTACAGGTGGAGATCTGTATTTGTTGGACAGCCATGTGGAGGACAAATTCTACAGGTGAAGTCCGCCTAGGATTTGTAGGGCCCCCGTCCTACATTTTCAGGAGCCAACCCAAATTTCCAGGAGACATCCCACATTTTTTTTAGTAGAATTGAAATGATGGTCGTGTTCCTCTGTGTACATCTTTCCTTGTTCTTCCGGTTGTGTTTGACTTGATCTCCCAGAAATCCCAGTTAGCTTGAGTAAAAATCAGGAGTTCTGGGAGCTGAAACATCTGGAGGTGTAAAGTTTGAGAATAGCCGAGTTCTAAGTGATAGACTGTCCCATGTCTTGTGGGTTTGTCGGAACCAGAATGGGCCTGTAGAGTGAAAGATTGCAGAACTGTCTGAGCCGTCCTCCATTTTCAGTTGACATCTCTAGATATCCACGGAAATATCCGCCTGTACCCAACAGAGTTGAATTAATAAGTTTGAGGGTGCTTCTTTGGAAGAGGTAATTTTTAGGGCTTGGCCTGGTGAAGAGACTTGTAGAGGATACTTGGAGGAGTAGGATGAATGTCAGATTTGTAGGGCAATGGGAGATGTAGAGGAGAGAGCTTGGCGATTGATTTGGAAGTCTGTAGGACTGACCTACATGGGAGGTTAGTCCTACGTAGGACCATCAAGATCTATAGGATGGTTCTGCATGTGGAGGACAGTCGTACATAGGACAATCTAGACAGGTAGGACAGTCCTAGATCTGGATGGCGCTCCTATGTAGGACAATTCAATTTTGTAGGGCAGTCCTACATGTGGAGGACAGTCCTACGTAGGACAATAGAGATATGTAGGACAGTCCTACATGTGGAGGACGGTCCTACATAGGACAATTGAGATTTGTAGGACAATCCTATATGTGGAGGACAGCCTTAGGTAGGACAATCCTGATTTTTTTATTTTCTTAAAGTCATTACAAATAATAATAGAAACAAAAACAGCAAAGTTTTCACAAAAACAAAGAACCCTCCCCTTCCCAAAAAACCTCCCAAAAAGTGCCAACCTCCCCGTAATTACCTTAGTGTCTCTAACCAACCTGTATACTTTCTATCTTATATCAGATTTTCATTTATATCCCATTTCCGTTTCAAATATTTTCTAATCGGGTCTCATTCTTTTTCGGTTTCCTCCTTAGATTTTTTTATTTAACAAAGCTGTTAAACAATCCATGTCTTTTATTTCTACTACCTTCTGAATCCATTCGTCCAAGGTGGGTATGTAATTCATTTTCCAGTATTTTGCCAGTAAAATCCTGGCAGCTGTTATTAAGTACAAAATTATTCTCCAATATTTCCTTTCTATTTCTGTTTCTAGCATCGCAGTTATATTCAATAAATATAATTCTGGAACCAATTGGTATTCAATCTGTAGTATCTGCTGCATTTTTTTGTGTATTTTTGACCAAAATTTTTTTATTTTCGGGCAAGCCCACCACATATGATAGTAAGAGCCCTTTGCCTTTTCACATTTCCAGCAGTTATTATCTTTCAGATTATACATTCTAGCTATTTTCAATGGAGTATAATACCATCTGTTGATTATTTTTATGTAGTTTTCTATAAGATCTTGCGAGGCAGTAAATTTGCTGGACTTTTTCCATGCCACCTCCCAGCTTTCTAACGGTATTTCGTGACCTATTTCTTGTGCCCATTTGATCATATACGATGTAACCGTTTCCTGTTCTAATTCTCTCTGTAAAAATAATTTATATAATTTGGACATTTTCCCTTTATCTTTTTCTCCTATGAGTTTATCCAATTCGTTTAATTCTTTCTCAAAGCCTTCCTCTTGTAAATCAACTTTATACCTTTGTTTTATTTTTAGGTATCCTAACCAGTTTATGTCTTTTCCATTAGCTTTTAATTCTTCTCTTGAGAGTAGTTCCCTTCTTTCGGCACTATCTTTTCTTAATATATCATTATATCTTATCCAATCTGCATTCTCCTCCCCTTTTCCAAAGAACGCTTCTTGTGTAGATACCCAAAGTGGTATGCCCTGATAAAATCCAGTTCTTATTTTATTCCATGTTTTCATCAGAGTTCGTCTTATTAAATGCTTATGAAATTCCTTATCTTTTACATCTTTCCTATACCATGCATAGGCGTGCCATCCCAGCCTTAAATTAGAAGCCTCTAAAGTCAACAGTTGTTTATTTTGGAGAGTTATCCATTCTTGGATCCAAACTACATTGCATGCCCTATAGTACAATTTTAAATCAGGCATTGCACAACCTCCTGTGATCTTCTTTTTTTTTTAGTATCTTCCATTGTATTCTTGCCTTCTTCCCTCTCCACACAAATTTAGCCATCGTCCTTTCCCATTCTTTAAATATTCTTTCGTTTACGATTATTGGTAAATTAATAAATAAAAACAATCTAGGAATAATTGCCATTTTTATAGTTGCGACTCTCCCAAGAAATGATAAATTGTATTTATTCCATTGTATTAGATCTTCATTTATTTTCTGCCACACGGGTTTGTAATTATTTTCAAACAAATTTGCATTTTTATTCGTTATCCAAACCCTTAAATATTTCACTTTTTTCCCCACCTTAATTCCAGATCTTGATTTTAATTCTTTTATTTCTTTTTCCTTTAGGTTTTTAGTCAGCATCAAGGTTTTTTCCTTATTAATTTTAAATCCTGATACATTTCCAAATTCCTTTAATTCCTTCAAAAGATATTCTACTTTTTTTACTGGATCTTCTAATATTATGACTATATCGTCTGCATACGCTCTTAGTTTATATTCAAATCCTTTAATTTTTAGACCTTTGATTTTGCTATTGGCTCTGATTGAGTCATTTAGAATTTCTAAGATAGTAATGAACAACAACAGAGATAGCAGGCATCCTTGTCTCGTGCCTTTATTAACTTTTATATTCGATGTTTTTTCCCCATTAACAAATATTTGAACACTTTGTTGTGAATAAATTTGTTTTATGTTTGCCTTTCTCCCATCTCCATTCTTTCGATGACCTCCAGCATGAATTGCCAATTCACGTTATCAAATGCCTTTTCGGCATCGAGAAATACTAAGGCTGATTTTTTTTCCTTGTGTAAAGAGTAATATTCTATGACAGATAACAATATTCTTATATTATGTCTAATTTGTCTTCTAGGTAAAAACCCATGTTGATCTTTGTGTATTATTTTATCCAGAATTTTTTTTAATCTGCTTGCTAAAATCCATGTATAAATTTTGTAATCTTGATTCATTAAGGTAATAGGTCTATAATTTGTCACCATTGTTTTGTCTTTTCCTTCCTTCGGTATTAGGACCATGTCCGCCTGGTTCCATGTGATTGGTTTTCCATCTATAATTACATTGTTGAATGTATCACATAATATTTTAACAATTTCTGTTTTAAATACCTTATAAAAATATGCCGTGTACCCGTCCGGTCCAGGAGCTTTTCCATTTTTTTGTTCCTTAATCGCCTCTAAGACTTCCATTTCCGTAAAGGGTGCGTTTAATATTTCATTTTGTTCTTTCGTAATTTTTTTTATGTTCTTCTTGTCCAAATATTCTTTTATTTTTTTTAAATGTGGTAAGCCTTCAACACCTTCCGTATTATCTTTAAATAAACTGGAGTAATATTCTTGAAAGGCTCTTTTAATTTCTTTTTGTGTAGTTATCCTTTTCCCTTTTATATTAATTTCAGTTATTAATTTTCTCTCTTTTTCTTTCTTTAATTTGTAGGCCAGCCATCGTCCTGTTTTATTTGCGTGTTCAAAATATTTTTGCTTAACTATTCTCATTTTTTTGCTATTTCATCTGTATCCTGTTTTTGTATTTTATAATTTAAAGCTTCATATTTATTCCTTATCTTGCTGTCCCTAGGATTTATTTGTAATTTTTCTTCCATCCTTTTAATCTCTTGTTTAATTTCCTCTTCTTTCTTAACTTTGTCTTTTTTTCTATCAGATGCTTTCTTTATCAGTAATCCTCTGATTACTGTCTTGCATGTGTCCCATACCGTCCTATATGATACCTCAGGCGTACTGTTTTCTTTAATAATCATTTTAATTTCCCTTTTTAAATTGTTCACATATTTTTCATCTTTAATTAATTCTTCATTCAATCTCCATATCCATTCTGTCTTTTTATTCAATAAATTTATTTCCATTTCTATCATATTGTGATCTGAAATTAATCTAGGAGTTATTTCCATTTTTTTTACAAGTGGTAATAATGCATTTGTTGTAAAAGAACATATCAATTCTCGATGCCGATTGGTGTACTTCCGAAAAGTATGTATACCCTTTCTTTTCCTTGTTTATATGTGTCCATATATCTGTCAAATTATATTCGTTAAACAACTCAAAGCAGCTTAAAGGTAACTTCCCTTGATTATTATGAATCTTTTTTTTTTGAACCTCTGTCTCTTTTTGGTTTTATTACACCGTTAAAGTCACCTGCTATTATTACTCTATCTCCATTTGTTTTACTTAGCTCCTGACACAGTTTCTTGAAAAAAGCATCTTTTTTTTCAAGCGGTGCATAAATGCAAATAACGTCTAGTCTTTGGTATTGAGTATTTATTTGAACCGCTATGAATCTTCCATCCTCATCTTTAAATAATTCTTTTGTTTCATATTTTTATTTATGTACACTACCACTCCCCTTCTTCTTTTATTCTTATCCAAGGAACAAAACATATTCCCTAGTTTGGAATTTTTCAAATACTTTATTTCATTTTCTCTTATTTTAGCTTCCTGTATGCAACAAATATCACAATGGCTTTTTTTCTAAATAATGAAAAATCAGTTTTCTTTTGTATGCTTTATTCATGCCTCCCACATTTAGAGATCCTATTTTGATCCCCATTTTTCCGGTTGTTATTCGTCTTCCTCTTCCTCAGATATTTCTTCTGGTTTATCTAATTCTCCCTCTTCCTCTGAGTCTCTTCTACTTGTCTCTTTTCTATCTATTTTCCTTTTTTCTGTTTCTTTCTGTTTGTTACTCCTTTCTAATGCTTTAAATTCTTCTATTATTGCTTCCTTATCAGTAGTGTCCCCTTGTGATTTTTTCCCCTTTTACTTTCTTCTTTTGCCTTTCTCTTATCCAAAACTCTTCTATAGAAGTCTTTAGCTTTCTCTACATTATTGATTTTATATCTCTTTTGTTTGTATGTAAATGTAACTCCCTCAACTTTTCCCCATCTAAATCCAATATCGTTTTCCCATAAGGCATTAGTAAGAAATTTGTAATCCTGTCCTTTTCTTAGTATTTGTGCTGGAACATCCTTGTAAATTTTTATTTCCTTCCCATCAATGATTAGTTTTTCCTCGTAATTTTGCTGGCAAATTCTATTTCTTATCCTGGTATTAGTGAACCAAATCGCTATGTCTCTGTCTAATTTTTTCTCACTTGCTTTCTTAGAGTTAATTCTAAAGATTTTTTCAAGCTGCAAATCCAATGTATCTTCCGCTATGTCCAAATAAACTGCAAGCTCAGGTACTATACGTTCCAGTAATTGTTCCTTCTCTTCCTCTGGTACCCCTCTGAATTTGAGGCATCTTTCTCTTTGTCTTAGTTCCTGTATTAATATATTTTGGTTGCAGATTTGTTGTTCAATCATTGTTATCTCTGTTGCTCTCTCTGCCTCTTTTGTCTTTATTGATAACTGATCCACTTCCGTTTTTAAATCTCTGAGTTCTTCTGTTACATTATCTATTTTCTTTGCCAACTCTTCTACCTCCTTGTGCATGTCTACACGTAACTTTTCTCTAGTCTCTTTTAATTCTTCTTATATTTCTTTCTTGAAGGTTTTTTTAAATTCTCTTAATTCCTGCAAGATTATGACATTAATGTCGGTCTGTATATTTGTAAATTCTGAGGACTCCCCTCTTATATTAGAAAATGTCTGAAATTGCCCTTGTGACTGCAACTTTGACCTTGTACCAGAAGCCATTTTTGAAAAAGAAAAGGAAAAAACAAACAAACTAACAAAAACTTATTCTACTTTTCTCTCTCTCTTTCTTTTTCTCCCCTTTCCCCTTTTCTCTTTTTCTTTTTTAGTTATTCAACACATAACAACAATTATCTTTTACAAATGGAGCCCATATTTCATAGGGAAAAAGAGGAAAAACAAAAAACAAAAACCCGAATAGAACCAGTTCTTATTCATAAAATTAACTGTATAAATCCCTGAAATTAATAATTTTTCCTCTTATTAACTTACTACGATTTTCAATACTTTCGCTTCTCGGGGATATAAGGAGATTACTATACAAGCTGAAGCCCTAAATAGGGCTACCACCAAAAATCAGTGGTTGCTCTACAGTTTCTAGCCCCAACCAAATCCTTAAACATCTCACACATGTAAAGGACCTGTATCGAAGTCAAAAACCCATGACAAGCCCCATTATAATTAATGAGCTTCTCGAAAGAGAAATTAAAAAAGAGAAATTAAATCCCTAGAATATCTAGATTGGGAACCCAACTAGATTCTAAAGGGATCTGCACTTGGTGGAATGGTATGCAAGGTTACTTAGAACCCCGCATTACCTGATGCTTGCTTTGTAACTCCTCTGTGGAAAAAAAAGGCTAGACGAAGGTCAAGAGTAAAACTTTAAATTTCAGATAGTTTTGTCCAGGGTCTGACTCAGGCCACGCCCACAAAGCTCTCCCTCGCTGCTCAGCCACTGAGGAAACAGATGGTCCTGGGCTGGCTTTAGAGCCCTGCCCAAAGGTCTCCTCCACGTTGCTTTGCTGCTTAGGGAAGATAGTCAGGAGGCTGACTCAGGCCACGCCCACAAAGCTCTCCCTCGCTGCTCAGCCACTGAGCAGGACAATCCTGATTTGTATGACAGTCTTACAAGTGGAGGGCGGTATTATGTAGGACAAGCAGAGCTTTCAGACAGATTAAAACTCCGGGCACAGCCTTACATAACACAATCCTGCTTTCTAGGGATGTCTGACAAGTCGAGAGCATTACGGCAACCAGGATTTCTACCACAGCCATGTGGAGGACAAATCCTACAGCTGGAGGACACCTTAACTTTGGATACCTGCTTTGCACATTTCTAAGACCCGACTTAAATTTCCAGCCTATGTCCAGCATTGCCAAAAAAGACTAGGGTTCACTATTTGATCTTTCCTTGCTTCTCTCCATGGTATGTTTGTCATCTGCAATTGCGGAAAAGTGGTATCAGAAATGCACTGTAACAGAAATCCCCAAACTAACAAGTTGCGTGCCAATGCTTCTTTGTGACCACTGGAATGGTGGGTTTGTATGACGTCATGCAAAATGGTTTTGCGCAATAATGGGATTTTTTGGGGATACTCATGGAATAATCTCCCGATATCCCTCATTGGATAAACTCTTAAATCAAAGAGTGTACAAACTCTGATTGCTTAGTGGGAATCAGAAGAGGCTTAGGAACTGAAAGACCAACACATTTGTATGACATGTCCTACAAGTGGAGGTCTGGATTTGTTAGACAGCCATGTGGAGGACAAATTCTACAAGTGAAGTCCGCTTAGGATTTGTAGGGCCCCCGTCCTACATTTTCAGGAGCCGACCTAAATTTCCAGGAGAGGTCCCACATTTTTTTGGTAGAGTTGAAATGATGGTCGTGTTCCTCTGTGTACATCTTTCCTTGTTCTTCCGGTTGTGTTTGACTTGATCTCCCAGAAATCCCAGTAAGTTTGCGTAAAAATCAGGAGTTCTGGGAGCTGAAACATTGGGAGGTGTAAAGTTTGAGAATAGCCGAGTTCTAAGTGATATAGTGTCCCATGTCTTGTGGGTTTGTCGGAACCAGAATGGGCCTGTAGAAGAAAAGATTGCGGAACTGTCTGAGCCATCCTCCATTTTCAGTTGAAATCTCTAGATATCCACAGAAATATCCGCCTGTACCCAACAGAGTAGAATTAATGAGTTTGAGGGTGCTTGTTTGGAAGAGGTAATTTTTAGGGCTTGGCCTGGTGAAGAGAATTTTAGAAGATACTTGGAGGAGTAGGATGAATGTCAGATTTGTAGGGCAGTGGGAGATGTAGAGGAGAGAGCTTGGTGATTGATTTGGAAGTCTGTAGGACTGTCCTACATGGGAGGTTAGTCCTACGTAGGACAATCCAGATCTATAGGACGGTTCTGCATGTGGAGGACAGTTGTACGTAGGACAATCCAGACAGGTAGGACAGTCCTACATCTGGAGGGCAGTCCTATGTAGGACAATTCAATTTTGTAGGGCAGTCCTACATGTGGAGGACTGTCCTACATAGGACAATTGAGATGTGTAGGATAGTCCTACATGTGGAGGACTGTCCTACGTAGGACAATTGAGATTTGTAGGACAGTCCTACATGTGGAGGACAGTCCTACGTAGGACAATTGAGATTTGTAGGACAGTCCTACATTGGAAGATGGTCCTATGTAGGACAGCTCAGATTTGTAGGACAGTCCTACATGTGGAGGACAGTCCTACATGTGGAGGACAGTCCTACATGTGGGGGACAGTCCTACGTAGGATGATTGAGATTTGTAGGACAGTCCTACATGTGGAGGACGGCCCTACGTAGGACAATTGAGATGTGGAGGACAGTCCTACCTGTGGAGGACAGCCCTATGTAGAACAATCCTGATTTCTATGACAGTCTTACAAGTGGAGGGCGGTATTACATAGGAGGATGGCCCAACGTAGGACAGCCCAGATTTGTAGGACAGTCCTACATGTGGAGGACAGTCCTACAAGTGGGGGACAGTCCTACATAGGACTATTGAGATTTGTAGGACAGTCCTACATGTGGTGGACAGTCCTACGTAGGACGATTGAAATTTGTAGGACAGTCCTACATGTGGAGGATGGCCCTACGTAGGACAATTGAGATATGTAGGACAGTCCTATTTGTGGAGGACAGCCCTGTGTAGGACAATCCTGATTTCTATGATAGTCTCAAGGCATTTTCAACTTCAGCTTCTAGAAGCTCTAGCTACTTTGTCCAAGACTCAGAGGTTTTGGGACCTGAGGTTCCAAAACTCTGGTGGTGCAAAGTTGGGAAAGGGCTGACTTTGAAAGCTTTTATTACAATGGGGCCCATTTTGGCATTAAAGAGAGCTGAAAGGGCATTTAAAGCATCCTGCAAATAAAGAGAAAATGGAGAGTCATTGCGTGGATGTTTATCACCTGCAATTGCGGAAACAAAGAGGTATCAGAAATGCACTGTAACAGAAATCCCAAAACTAACAAGATGCGTGCCAATGCTTCTTTGTGACCACTGGAATGGCAGGTTGTGCATGTGGAGTACAGTCGTACGGAGGACAATCCAGACAGGTAGGACAGTCCTACATCTGGAGGGTGGTCCTATGTAGGACATTTCAATTTTGTAGGGCAGTCCTACATGTGGAGGACAGTCCTACGTAGGACAATAGAGATTTGTAGGACAGTCCTACTGTCCCGGACTGCCGCCAGCACTCACCAACAATAGCTCATAAGTCAGTTCCACAAGTCTAAACGTGATCCAAAGAGTAGTCCAAAAGCCAGAGCCAGCGTTAGGGTTGGGGAAATCACAGAAGTCAGTCCGGTCCGAGGTCAGGGCAAGGAGAAAGCAGCAGAAATCCATATCGTTCCAAGTCAAGGCAAACCAGAGTTCCAGAGACACGAAGCCAGCACACAGTCACACCAAGAGACTTACAATAAGTTCTGGCAAAGGGATGGCCTCTCACAGGTGTTTAAGTAGCCGACACCCTGCCTGGTATCAGCTGAGCCTTATTAAGAGCTTGTTTCTCAGCCAGCCTGCGAGATCGGCATGAGCAAGCACTTTCAGCCCTTCGTTCCTTAAAGGACAGAATCTCCAAGCCAGATTCCTCCATGGAGCCCACACTCATCTGCTGAGCCCCTGAAGGGAGCTCCACAGTGCCAGAGCCTGGCTGTGCTTCCACTCCTGGGGCTGAACTGTCAGGGCTAGGGTCTGGCATGGCAGAATTGGGACCTGGCCTAGCCTCCAATTCCTCTTGCTCCCGAGGAGCCATGTCCTCCTCCTCCTCATCCTCTGACTCCAACACTTGGCTGGCCATGACATGATTCCCCCTCCCATAATGCTCTCTCTCCATCTGCGGAGGATGCTGCCGGTCCGGGAAGCGGCGATGAAAATCTTGGACCAAGCGCGGAGCATGGACGTCCGACGCGTCCTCCCAAGAGTGCTCCTCTGGCCCATAGCCCACCCAGTCCACTAATTAGTGGAGGTGCCCCCAGCGGCGACGAGAGTCCAAAATCTGAGCCACCTCTAACTCCTGCTCTCCATCGACCAGGACTGGATCAGGTGGGGGCGTAGAGCCAGCATCAGTTCAAACCTCGGAGGACGGGAGCAGCAAGGAGCGATGGAAGCCCGGGTGGATCCTCCAAGTCCAAGGAAGCTGGAGCCGGAACGCCACCGGCTTCTCCTGGGCCACGATCTTGTAGGGCCCCACAAACCGAGCATCCAACTTCCTACAGGGCCACTGTAGAGGCAGATGGCGCGTGGAAAGCCAGACCGAATCTCCCACCTGTAATGGAGGAGCTTCCTGACGGTGCCGATCCGCTCCCCGCTTACAAGCCTCCTGGGCCACCTCAAGCTGCTCCTGCATCAAGAACTGTGGTGCTTGGAGTTCCTGGAGCCACTGATCCGCTGCAGGTACCTCGGAGACTGGAGCCACCGCCGGGAACCCTCGCAGATGGAAGCCCCCAGTGGCGAAGAAAGGCGTCTGCTGGGTCGAGGCATGGACTGAGTTGTTGTAGGCGAACTCGGCCAGTGGGAGCAGGTCGACCCAATTGTCCTGCCGATAGCTGGAGTAGCAACGGAGGTACTGCTCCAGAGTCCCGTTAGTCCTCTCTGTCTGGCCGTCGGACTCGGGATGATGCACCGACGACAGATGAGGCGCGATGTCCAAGAGGCGGAGCAGACTGGTCCAAAACCAGGCAGTGAACTGGCTGCCGCGGTCTGAGACCACTCCCTCGGGAAGGCCATGGAGCCGGAAGACGTGCTGAACGAACATCCGGGCGGTCTCCTTCGCCGTGGGAAGGCCAGCGCAGGGTACGAAGTGTGCCATCTTTGAAAGTAAGCCCACCACCACCCAAATGGTGGTGCAGCCAGCAGAGAGGGGCAGATCTGTGATAAAGTCCATGGACACAACCTTCCAGGGCCCCAACGGCGTCGGCAGTGGTATCAGCAACCCCGCCGGCTGACCCAGATGGTCCTTGGCCCGATGACACACTGGGCACTTGCCCACATACTTGGCCACCTCTGCCCGAACTCGAGGCCACCAAAACTCCCGGGTGAGTCTAGTATGGTTAATAGTGCGAATCTGTTTCTTATGTTGTCAGTAAATTCTGTTGAAATATTATTTAGATCATATTTTGGTATGGTGACTAGTTTTGTTTTCTTCTTGAGTTTTACTCTTATTTTTCATATGAGTAATTTCTGATCTGTGCCACAGTTGGTGCCTGGTCTAGTCTTGGCCACCAGTATACAGCTTTATCATCTTTTGCAATACCAAAAGCATGCCAATTTACATTCTTTACATAATTTATACAGGTTGCAAAGTTCAGGGGCAGAATTTTATTTCTAAGATACCAATCAAGTGTCATTCATTTCTCCTGCTAAGGCAGTTTTCAGCTCATGAGTCATGAGTCTCATGAGTAGTTTCAGCACACTAAGATTGTGTTGGCAATCTGATGATGTCCACGTGTATAGCCTATATGCACATGGACATGGAGAAACAGAATGGTTCCCAATTGGCAAAGGGTTCAGACAAAGCTGTATCCTCTCACCCTATCTGTCCAACTTGTATGCAGAACATATTATAAGAAAAGCAGGCCTGGATACAGAAGAAGAAGTAGTGCAAACAGGAGGAAGAAATGCCAACAATCAAAGATATGCAGATGATACCAAAGTACTAGCAGAAAACATCACAGACCTGGAACACCTACTGAGGAAGATCAAGGAAGAAAGTGTAAAGGTAGGTGTACTGTTGAACATAAAGAAAACAAAAATAATAACCATGGAGAATCTACACAAATTTAATCTAGACAATGGGGAAATGGAAATAGTAAAAGAATTCTCATACCTGGGATCAAACATTGATAGGAACATGGACGGCAGTCAGGAAATCAGAAGAAGATTAAGAATGGGGAGAGCAGCTATGAAAGAACTAGAAAAGATTCTAAAGTGCAAAGATATACAACTGAGCACAAAAGTTAGAATCGTACAAGCCATTATATTCCCTATTACCCTGTATGGATGTGACAGCTAGACAGTTAAGAAAGCATATAGGAAGAAAATAAATTCATTTGAGATGTGGTGCTGGAGAAGAGTGTTGAGGATCCCGTGGGTGGCCTAAAGGACAAACAAATGGGTCCTAGATCAGATCAAACCAGAGATCTCTCTGGAAGCCAAGATGACAAAACTGTCATACTTTGTGCACATCATCAGAAGGGAGAACTCACTGGAAAAAACAATGCTAGGAAAGTAAAAAGAGGGAAGTAAAAAGAGTGGAAGACCGCATGCTAGATGGATGGGACTCTATTAAGGAGGTCACAGGTATTGTATGGGGTTGCAGGAATTAAGCGGAGCAGTGGAGGATAAAGGGTCTTGAAGATGTCTTATCCATAGGTTTGCCATAGATTGAGATCAACTCAAGTGTAGTTGTTAACAAACTCAAAGGTGGTACATTTTCCAGGGAGCACAATCTTGGCCTGAGGAGGACAAAATCCCCATGATCCAGGTCTCTACAGGGTCTGCTGTGTGCCTTCAAATCATTCTCAAATTACGGAAACCCTAAGACCCATCATGGGGTTTTCTTGACAAGATTTTGTTCAGAGGAGGATCCAGTGAACAAACAAACAATATGTTAGAAAATAATTTTGAGTATCTCAGCAGACCAGAGAGTCACTATAGTACCAGTTGCTAAACTGAAGGAGGAGACTCTTACTATGAATGTTTTCTGCAGTCCATCACCAGCTTTCAGGAACTCTTGTCACATTCAAACCACTTCATCCGGCTTTCTGCTTTTGTCTCTCAGTCTCTTTGACCCTCTATTCAAATATCTAGATATCTCAGAGTAGCATACAACATAATCAATCGGACATTTAAAACAGTGAGAATAATAAAACCAATTTTAAAAAGATTGAACATAATCTCAACAATTTAACAAGTTAAAAAGACAGATTAAAAGAGTTAAAAAAATTTGAAACAAAACTATGTACATACCCATGGGTAGCTATGTAGGTCATGTAGCAAAGTATTATAACATCTAAAACCTGCAAAACAACGATACCTTTATTGGCCAACCAAAATGCACAAAATATATGTTGCAAGATTTTATAGCTCCACTGACTTCTTCATTAGACAAAGATGATTTTTAACATCTTTGCCTGATGAAGAAGCCAGTGGAGCTTCAAAAGCTTGCAAAATGTGTTTTGTGTATTTTGGTTGGCCAATAAAGGTATCACTGTTTTGTAGATTTTAAAACCATGTGCATGTGTGAGGGTTTTTGTGGGCTTCCCACTTTGTATGGAACAGCTTCCTCCACTTTACCAGTTTATCCCCCAACTGTGTGGCAATTGTGACACGCGGGACTCTTTCAAACGGGAGGAATTTCTCCCAACTCCAAATGGAGCCAATGCGGATTCATGTAAATTCGCTTGTTTAGCGAATTTACATGAACCCCTGCTCCGTTCAGAAGAACCCCTGCTCCGTTCGGAATTACTTTCCATTACCCGAAAATAACCCCCTCCTGCCCGAATTTGCATGCGAAGCTTTAATTCGCAATAAAGTAAAACCCATGATTGCATTCGAATTGGCTTCCCTCTTGCCCGAATTTGCGTGCGAAGAGTTAATTTGCAATAACATAAAACCCATGATTGCATTTGAATTGACCTTAAATTATACTTCCAATTTAGCCTCGTATGAAAGAGTAGAAGGTTTCCCATGATACTGTAAGACCAGGTCTTGGAAAAGCTAACTTCACGATCCTGGGAGATTCTAGGCGCTGTAGTTCCAAAAAGTTAACTTTTTTTTCAAACTCTATAAAAATCACCTTAGGTTGCTGTTCACTAACTGCATATAGACATTCTGAAGCTTTTGTTATTTTGCTGATAATGTTCTGCTTTTCTAACTACTGTGAGAGGCAAGCGGTTATAATTATTTTCAGCCAAAATCTCTAAAAACTTTGGTGATGATCCTTCATCATAGTATATTTTGTAACTTTACAAATCAATAGCCACATTGTACAAACTCAATGAATGGAATGGGTGCAGTTGGCGCACAAGTTTTAGCTGTGGAAAAGCACTCCAGGTCACCACTGACACCTGGGCTTCCAGGCTGTGTTGAATCCAAAAGTACCCCCAAACGATGAACCTGAGTTTTCAGGGGGAAATCTAACCCCATCTAACACAGGCTGAATCTTTTGACTGACCAGGAGCACCTCTGTCTTGTCTGGATTAAGCTTCAATTTGTTTGCCCTCATGCAGTCCATCACAGCAGCCAGACACCAGTTTAGGACAGAAACAGCTTCCTTGGAATTTGGTGGAAAGGATTGATAGAAGTGGATATCATCAGCATATAGATGACACCTTACTCCAAATCTCCAGAGGAGAGAATAGCAATAGCAGCTTCATTTATATACCACTTCATATCACACTAAGCAGTTTGGGGGTGACTATCATGCTCTTTACCCCTGTGAAGGTGCAATGGCTAGTTGCAATTGATAGCCTCGTTACCTGTCAATCTGTCAAAACTACTTTTTAAAACATGTTGATGGCCGTTGTTATAGTTAAAATACCATATTTTAATTATATACTGGAGGAAGAGGTACTTCCCTTAATTTTTCCCCAAGTAACAAGCCTGCTATCCTATATATATGGACTATATATCTGTTGGGATTTATATTTTAATATACATGTCTTAGATTGTGCTGTAAAACATTTATTTATACATTGCACAGGAAATATAGAATTGCATTGTAATGAAGGTTCTGGGACCACAGGTTGAAGCTTGAAGATGCACCTCTTCATTCAGTGCATTTTTAAAGTATGAGACTGATAAAGTTCTTTTTAAGGGACTACAGTGTTCAAAATGCTCCATCCAACATGGTCATTGGTCACTGCGGATTGGATGATTTTGAGACCAAAAGTTCCAAAAAGTAACTTATTTCTAGATCTGCCACAGGGAAAATAACCTCTGGGCAAAATAGATGTTCTCATGGCTCCGCTTAGCATCTAGGAATCCCTTTTCATCATGTCTTTTCCTACTAATTCCCACTACAGTTTGCTGCGAAGCATGATGCGGGCTATATGACCCTCGTTGACATTTGGACACGCTTCCGATCCTCATTTGATCAATTGGAGGAAGAAAGGTGTGAGGCAAACAGAAATAGTCCAGAGTTTCCTGGCACTAGTTTGGGAGAGGGTTTTTTTTTTTTTTTTTTTTAGTAAAACTCAATTCTGAAGTGTGCCCAATAAGTGGGAACGCCAGATGAGAATCGTGGGTTTTTTTGTGTGTGTGATAGAATTGATCGCAAAATCAATCTATTGTTTAAGCAAGTAATTGCTTTAGCGATTGATTTTGCTATCAATTCTAGGGGGATTGCTTTAGCAATAGAGTGATTTTGCGATCACTTCTATTCCAAAAACAAAAACAAAAACAAAAATAAAAACAAAAATAAAAACAAAAAAAACACTCGCCCTCCTCCTTCTCCTCCTCCTGGGTCCTCATTGCCAGAGAAAACCGCTGTCACTTGCCTGGTGCTGGCGAGACTTCCTTCCTTCCCCCTTTCCCCCTCCTTTTTCTTCCTTCCTTGCCTTTTTTCTTCCTTCCTGGCGGGCCTCCACTGCTGTTCTTGGGGCTGATGGGGCTTCCAGTATTGGTGCTGTGCCTCCGCTGCTGTTCCCGGAGCTGATGGGGCTTCCAGTATTGGTGCCGCACCTCCGCCACTTTTCCGGGACTGGTGGGGTTTCCAGCGGTGCTGCTGCACTGCCAGCCAGTATAGGGCAAGTGGTGGCAGCGCAGCAGCAGTGCCAGAAGGCCAATCTGTCCCGGAGAAGCAGCAGAGGCCTGGCAGGCAGGAAGGAAAGAGACAAAGAAGGAAGAGAGGTTGGAGAAGGAAGGGAGGAAAGGAAGGAAGAGAGAAAGGAAGAAGAGAGAGAGAATCCAGTGGGAAGGGATTCCAGGTAGAATGGGATGAAGGGCTGCCACCTTCCCTGTCTCCTCCAGTGGGAATGACAACGTTCCTAGCTAAAAAAGCCGTTCGCAGCTAAAAAAGCTGTTCCCACTATGAAAATGTCTCTTTTCGTAGTGGGAATGAGGAGCCTTTTGGAACCACTTTACTTAGGGGAGTGGAGCCAGGTTCCAACGCGGATTATACCTCAAGTGGGAATAAGCCTTTTGGTAGTTTTCTGCCGTTTTCTTGTAAAGCAAGATTTGTCCCCCGTGAAGCAGTGATTTTCCTGGAGGCTGAATGTTTTGTTTGCTACTGTTGGTGATGGTTGTTTTAAGAATGTTTTATGTTGAGTTATTTTGATCACTCCTGAAATTTAAAAACAGGACTTGTATATGCTGATAAATATTTTAAGAGTGGAGGCAGTTCAGCTACACCTGTGTTGTTCTGCAAGCAAATAAGAGTGTTTCCTGTGATAAACATTTGAAAATGGATTTGTCTGTTTAGGGAAGGGTTTGTTCAGCCTGAGGGTGGAAAATTCAGTTATTAATATCCTCAAAGTTAGTTCTCCTCTAGGGCTTGATAGGAGACTGAAACCTTTTTTAGTTAACTGGTTGTGGAATTGAGGTGGAATGTAAGGTGAAAAATGCATTATGAAAAATGAATTATTGAAGTGGACTGTAAGGTGAAAAATGTACACACACACACAAATATATATATATATATATATATATATATATATCTTGTTGATTTAAAAAGGGGGAAGACCTAGCTTGAGAGTATCTAGACTGAAGAGTCTTTCAATATCTATCTGAGAGATTTTCACACTACACCACTGTTGCAGGGTGATTGCATTTTAACCTCACTGGCTGCATCCTATGAGATCTTTGGATTTGTAGTTTGGTGAGACACTTGAGCTATTTGGCAAAGAATTCTAAACAATTCTCCTTCTACTGAAAATCCCAAGATTCCATAAGAAGGAAGCATAGCAGTTAAAGTGGTGTAATTATATAGTGTGAAAAGCCCCTACTATTATATATGCAACCCCATTTTTGAAGGTAGATATGTCTACCCACCATGATGGTCCTTAAAATCCTCATTCTCTTCCATGGCATTAGGACCAGCTCTACATGAGGCAGACAGAAGCACCTGTCTCAGGCCCTCGATTTGGGTGTCTACCAAAACACTCCTACTATAATTTCATAGTTTCTTGTCATCATCTGGTAGTCTTGATTCCCCTAGCAAGTTAAGATGAAGCAGATGGTGCCCTGGGAGGATTTTTTTTTAAATGCTGTGGTACTCTGTCTGAATAATGTTGGTGTTTTTCTGTTGCCTTCTAGGTGATGTGTGAAGTTTTTAAAAACAGTCTCCCAGAGCTTTTAAGTATTCTAAGTTTGTTGTTGTTAACTGCCCTCAACTCATGGCTACCCTGTGAATGAGACATCTCCAAGACCCCCTAGCCTCTCTGTCTAGTTCCTACAAATCCATGCATGTGACCTCCCTTCCTCATTGAGTCCATCCATCTGATGTGTGGTCTTTCTCTCTTTCTATTACTCTCCACCTTTCCTAGCTTTAATGTCTTTTCTCGTGATCTGTGATATGACCAAAGTATGACAGCCTCAGTTTGATCATCAGGCTTGATCTGTTCCTCAGCATTCTTCTCCATCACCGCATCTTGAATAAGTTGATACTTTTCCTATCTGTTTTCTTCACTGTCTTTTGCATCCATACATAGGGAGGGGGAATACGATGGTTTGGATGATTTGAACTTTAGTGTTCATTTGTTCATGCTTTACTCTTTAGGATATTGTCTAGTTCTTTCATAGCTGACCTTCCCATTCCTAGTTTTCTGATTTTTTGACTGCAGTCTCCATTCTGATCAATGTTTGATCCTGGATATGAAAGCTCTATTACTATTTTGGTTTCCTCATTGTCTAGGTAGAATTTATGTACTTCTTCCATGGCCATTCTTTTTGTTTTCTTTATGTTTAGGAGCAGGCCTGTTTTTGCACTTTTTTCTTTCACTGATTGTTCTAACTCTATGATGCCTTCAAGTAGTAGTATGGTGTCTTGTGCATATTTTATGTTGCTCCTTCCTCCTATCCTTACTCCTCCTCCTTCTGAGTCTAATCCTGTTGTTTTTATGCTATTTTCTGCATACAAATCAAACAAATAGGGTGATAGAGTGCAGTATTCTAAATACTTTCTTCAAATTCTGTATCCTGGTGCTTTTACCATTGTTTTATATCACACCTCCCCAATCTGTTGAGGTCTAAATTTGACGCAATTCCCATAATTCCTTATTGGCGTGACCAATTGTGGAAGGCTGTTTTATATTTAATCTGTAAAATAACTTTTGCTGTGATATTTTATTATTGGGGGGGGGGGCGTAGAGACAGGTTGGATTTAGTTTACTTTTTTGCCTAATATGTTGCACACTGCTTGCAAACAATTATGAAAACCAGTACAAAAATATAACTAGGTGTTTCCTTTTGGAGGGATTGGGATGAATAAACCAACTGAAACGAATCAGTAGGCAAATAGCAGATGTGTTCTTCTCTCCTTTCAAGTTGGAGATGGGAGCATTTTTAGTCAGCTTATAGATTTTCCTTCAATCATAAGCATATGGCTGTCAAAATATCTGAAGTGGAACAAAGTGTAAAATGCATAAAAAAAGAGATTAAATCAAACCCATGTCCAAGCCTTTGGAGTTGTGTGTGAATAATCTTCCTCCATTTCATTTACTACCAGCAGGTGGTGATATTGCTTTATGGGAGGAAAGAATTCAAGGCATGGGGGATCTACTTCTCGGTTTCTGTGATTCCAGTGCCACATGCTAAGGACGTACTGTACATTTTAAATTAAACTAAGTAGTTTCAAATGAAGTAATTCCAAGCTCATGAATTTGTGCCAAGTATCAAAGTATCTATCACACCTGAACAGAGGCCACAGGCCTTCAATAAAGAAATGTCCCCATGCTTGGCTCCTCTCCCTTCCTCTCCACTCATCCAGCTTTCTTTAGTTCAGTGATGTGATTTAGGATAGGAGGCTCGTGTTAAGAAAAATGCAACATGGGACATACAGTGGAAGAAATAAAATATGTATGTGAAAGTCACATTGACTAAGCAAAAGCAATTAAGAAGCTACACAGGTGAAAAGGCTAATGTAATTTAGAAGTCCTGGGAGCCAAGGACAAATGACAAGGACAGAATTATAGAATACATATTGGAAACACCTGAGATTCAAAAAGTGTACAAGGTAATATGATGAAATACTTGAGTTGGACTTAAATATGGGTTGAACAATGTGAACCAATCAGAATGAGTGTAAAACCCACAAGTGGCTATAATAATAACAATGTATGCCAATGGTTTGTGTGGAGTGGTATGGAGTAGAGAATAGCTGAGTTGAACATTGTATAGAGTAGAGTAGATAATGAAATAAAGCAAAGATTGTGTGGTGAAGGGCATTTAGTATAGAGTTAAATAAAGTAGATCTTTTATACAAGTCTACTGTGTTGCCTGGTGTCTTGAGAGAGAGAAGATACAAGAGCCACCAGAAGCAAGGAGACGTTTGGAGACATCTCTGAAAGAGGAGTGAGAAGGCTGAGAGAGTTTGTCAGGGTCTTCAGCCTATTCTCTGAAGCTCTGCATGCTTAGAAGAAAGCAATAACCTCTGATCAAAGCTGGTCTGCTCTGCTGCACAACGAGGTGGTGAGTTAAAGCAAGAATAAGACTAGCTACAACTCCCATCATCCTTGACAAGGGTTATGGGCCCAGATACTAGAGCACCCAGCATCCACAGAAGTTGAACTTTCTAGAGGTAGAAGAAAGTTTTGTGGATGACAGATCAGAGCAAGCTGTTTACGCTGTACTGACAAGCTTCGTGAGTAAATAATTTTTGTGTTTGTTTAAGCCCAGACGGGGCAGCTGTGCAAACTCAGAAGGACTGTGTCAAATTGAGTCACTGCACAAATTAAGATGGAGATCTTGAAGTTTAGCAAGTTAAATAAAAGTAACTACTCTACCTGGAAAATATATGATCAGTCTCTACTGATTAAGGAAAGTTTGTGGACGACAGTTGAAAGAGGGCTTGCAGCCGATGCCAATGAAGCTGAGAGAGAGAGAGATAACAAAGCCAAAGCCTGTCTATACCTCATGCTTGAGGAGGACATAATTAATGATGTCAGAGATAAAGGTTCCGCCAAAGAAGTGTGGGAGACCTTGCAAAGACTACACACTCCTAGTACTGCCTTTGCTAAAATGTTATGGTCTAAAAGAATATACAGGCAAAAGATGTCCAGAGGGCAGTGTGTTATACAGCATTTGAAAATGATGCAAGATTTATTTGTACAAGCTGAATTGAGGGGAGTGCAAATTAGCAAAGAGCAGCAATGCTACATTTTGTTAGAGTCACTGGATTCATCTTGGAACAACATTATGAACAGTCTGCAAAATCTACCAGAGACTGAGTTGAATAGAGACTTAATTGTGGCTAGAATACTGGAGGAGAATCAGAGGAGAAAATCTGAACAGGGAGACTCCGCAAGTTTAAAGACAGTGCCGAAACAACAAACAACGCCAGATGTGAGAAAGCAGGACGAAGCAGCTTCTACAAGGGAGCAATGGAGGTGTTTTTATTGTAAGAAGATTGGTCATTTGCAGAGACGTTGTAAACAATTGGCTGCTGAGAGAAGCAAACAAGGAGAGAGCAGATAGCAGCCGAGACAGTATCAGTATCAAAAATATTCCAAACCGCCATTTGTGAAGGACAATGGCAACAAAAAGGGGTTTGCAACAATGGTTAAGGAAAAACAAAGTAATAATTCTGTGTGGTTAATTGATTCAGGGTCAACAAGTAATATGTGTAACAATATTGATTTAATAAGCAATAGAAGATCAGCTAATGTAAATGCTGTAGTCATGGCTGATGGGAATGAAGTTAGCACAGTTTAAAAAAAAAAAGGGGGAACAGTTTACATTCCCGGGCTAAAAGAAAACTTTACTGATGTTTTACATGTGAAGGAGTTAGAAAATAATTTGTTATCAGTTAGCAAATTAACAGACAGAGACTACACAGTCATCTTTGAAAGGAACTTGTGTAAGATAAATCTAAATGGGGAATTGTGTGGCATAGGCTTGAAAAAAGATAAACTTTATTTCTTGGAGGACAATATTGATAGCTACAAGGTTGAAAATGCTAATAACATAAACAATGTTCCAATGCACAAAGACTGCATACATGAGCTCCACAGAAAATTTGGGCATGCCAGTTTCAAGTGTTGAATGAATTTAATTAGAATATGTACAGATTTAAAAGTTGCAGAATGCAAAAATCATTTGGACTGTACAGTATGTAAACAAGTAAAAGTTAAAGCATTTCCAGTGGCCAAAAAGACAAAAAGAATTGCTCAAAGGCCATTTCAATTTGTACATGCGGATGTTGCCCAAGCTAATTGTTTATCTTTAGGAGGAAGCAAATATTTTCTAGTAATTGTAGACAGATTTACAAGGTTTGCATTTGTAAGGATATTGAAAAACAAATCTGACGCTGGGCAAAGCTTAAAAGAATGGGTGAGAATGGTGGAAAAGAAGTTTGATAGCAGAGTCAGCACTATTGTTACAGATAGAGGAGGAGGAGAATTTTTGTCTAATCAATTGTATAACTGGTTTCAAAAAGAGGGGATATCGCATGAAACTACAAATCCTGCGAGTCCTAATGAGGATGGATTAGCAGAGAAAAAAATACAGGACATAAAAAGAATAACTGCTTGTTTGATGGCTGATGCCGGGGTGAGAGATAGTTTTTGGGCAGAAGCAACCTTAACAGCAGTACATATTAGTAATAGATTGTATCATTCAGAAATTGAAGACATTCCCTACAGGGTATTGTATGGCAGAGTTCCAAATTACAAGTACTTAAGAGTTTTTGGTCAGTTTGCTTATGTTTACACACCTGCTTGTTTTAGGAGAAAAGGTGAACCCAAAAGTAAAAGACTTCTGATGTTAGTACTTCTGATGATGAGAACCAGTCTAGGCCTATTACTACTCGCATGACTGAAGATAAAAGATTTAGCCGCAGAACTATAGCTTCTAGTACAGAAAGTGAAGAAGAAAAAGGCAGAACAACAGAATTTGTTCCAAGGCGTAGTCATAGAACCAGAAAGCCACCAGATAGATTTGTTATAACACAGGCAAGAGCTTGTTTAGTAATGGAAGAACCTGAAAGTTATGAGGAATTGGAAAATTTTCCTAAAGAGGAACAGGAAAGATGGCTTGATGCAATGGATAGTGAGTTTGATTGCCTAGTAAATAAAAATGTTTTTGAAATTGTAGATAGACCCAAGGACAAGAAAGTTATAGGTTGTAAATGGGTATACAAAAGGAAAGACATGCCAGATGGAAGTATTAAGTATAAAGCAAGATTGGTAGCTAAAGGTTTTGCACAACAGCAGTTTGAGAACTACGATAAAACTTATTCACCAACTGTTAAACCAGAGAGTTTGAGAATGGTTCTAGCTATTGCAGAAAAAAGAAATCTAGTCGTAGAACATTTTGATTTTGAAACAGCTTATTTAAATGCTAGCGTGGATGAAGAAATATTTATGGAACAGCCACAAGGTTTTGAAAAACAAAGTAGTCAAAAAGTTTACAAGTTGAAGAAAGCTCTATATGGTCTAAAACAGAGTGCCAGAGCATGGAATTTGTGCATTAATGACGAACTTGAAAAGCTAGCATATAAAAGAAGCGTAGCAGATGCTTGTGTTTATAAAAAAAGAAACATAGTGTTAGTGATTTATGTTGATGATTTGTGTGTAGCAGTTTGGAGAAGTAGAAAACAAACTAACGTAGCATTAAGTACGAGTGAAGCAGAATTCGCAGCATTGAATGAGATAGTAAATGAGGTACAGTGGATTGTACAATTGTTAAATGATTTAAATGAAAAGTTCAAAATGCCAGTGGAAACACTAGAAGATTCACAATCGTGTATAGCAATGGCTGAAGCTGAGAGTTTAAAAAACAGAACGAAATATGTGGGCGTAAGATACCAAAATGTACGAGACATGGTTCAAAGAGGAGAAATAGAATTGAAATACATTGAAACACAACATAACATAGCAGATTTGTTCACAAAAGCATTGACTGTACAAAAACATGAAAGACTGACACTATTGGTTGGAATGACATTGTAAGACACATACAATATTTTATTTCGGAGGGGATTGTTAAGGAAAATGCAACATGGGATATACAGTAGAAATCAAATATGTATGTGAAAGTCAAAATGACTAAGCAAAAGCACTTGAGAAGTTACACAGGTGAAAAGGATAATGTAATTTAGAAGTCCTGGAAGCCAAGGACATATGCCAAGGATAAATGACAAGATACATATTGGCAACACCTGAGAGTCAATTACGGTACAAGACAGTATGATGAAATACTTGGGTTGGACTTAAGTATGGGATGAACATTGTGAGCCAATCAGAATGTGTAAAACATCCACAAGTGACTATAAATGAGGACACTGTATACCAATGTGTTGTGGAGTAGTTTGGAGTTGTGGAGTAATTTGGAGTTGTGGAGTGGTGTGGAGTATAGTGGAGTATAGTAGAAAATAGTTGAACTGAGCATTTGTATAGAGTTATATAGCAAAGATTGTATGGTGAAGGGCATTTAGTGTATATAGTCAAATAAAGTAGATCTTTTATACAAGTCTACTGTGTTGCCTGGAATCTTGTGAAAGAGAAGATACAAAAGCTACCAGATCCAAGGAGACGTTTGAAGACATGTCTGAGAGAGAAGTGAGAAGGCTGAAAGAGTTTGTCGAGGTCTTCAGCCTAATCTCAGAAGCTCTGCAAGCTTGGAAGAAGCAAAAACCACAGATCAAAGCGGGTCTGTTCCGCTGCATAACAAGGTGGTGAGTGAAAGCAAGTATAAGACAAGCTGCAACTCCCATCATCCTTGACAAGTACCTATGGCGTCCAGAATTTGAAATCGAAAATACCAGGAGGACCACAGAAAGATCTCTTCAGAGGAACAGAATAATGATTTCTACTCTACTGTGGCAATGTGGGACGTGTCCTGGAAATATAGGTCGGGTCCTAGAAATGTAGGACTGGGGCCCTACAAATGCAGGGTAGATGCCACCCGTAGGATGTGTCCTCCAGATGACTGTCCTACAAATCTAGATTGCAGTACTCTTCTGTACTTCCAGAACAAGTACAGGAAATGTATCGGCCTTTGAGTCGATAGACAGATTCTGCTTCTGACTAACCAAGAAGAGTTAGGAGACTCGCTCAGTGAGAAGTAGGCCCTTCCCAAAATTTGGCCCTCAAGATGTTTAGGACTTTCGGTTGCACAACCGCCGGCGCTTGTTCAAGTTACCTAGGACTTCTGGAAGTTGAAGTTTAAACCACCTAGAGAAGCAAGGAAAGAGGAAATAATGAATCCTATTTTATTTTGGGAATGGTGGAGATATGCTGGAAATTTGGGTCAGGTTCTGCAAACGTGGAGGGCAGCCTCCATCTGTAGGCTGTGTCCTCCACATGGCTGTGGTAGAAATCTAGGTTTCCGAAATGTAATGGAGTTATAAGACATTCCTAGAAAAAAGGATTCTGTTGCGTTGGACTGTGCCGGACCTCTTGGGGTGTAGTACAACTGTGGTTTGCCTCATAGAGGCTCGTCTCCCACATGTAGGACTGTCCTCCAACTCTGGCTGCTCCTGCGTAGGACTGCCGTCCACATGTCGGACTCTCCTCCAAATATGAATTGCCCTACACAGGACGACTCTCCACATGTAGGGGCCGTCCTACAAATCTGGATCCCCGTATGTAGGACTGTACTCCACATGTAAAATGCCTTGCAAAACTGTGTTTTCCAACGAAGGACTGTCCTCAACATGTAGAACTCTCCTGCAAACCTGGATTGCCCTGGATAGGACATCTTCCACATATAGGCCTGTCTTACAATCTTCCAAATGTAGGACAGCCCTACAAACCTAGATTGTGCTACATGGGACCATACCCCCACATGTAGGTTTTCCCTTCAAATCTAGATTGTGCTACGTAGGACTGTTCTCCACATGTAGTGCTGTCCTAAGAAACTGAAATGTCCTTCGCAGGACTGTCCTCCACATGTAGGACTGTCCTACAAACCTGAAATGTCCTACGTAGGACTGTCCTCCAAATGTAGGGTTGTCCTCCAAATGTAGGACCGTCCTCCAAATGTAGGACTGTCCTCCAATTGTAGGACCATCCTCCAAATGTAGGACCGCCCTACAAATGTAGGACTGCTCTACAAGTGTAGGACTGTGCTCCAAATCTGAAATATCCGACATAGGACTGTCATCCGCATGTAGGACTTTCCTACAAATCTGAAATGTCATACGTAGGACCATCTTCCACATGTAGGACTGTCCTACAAGACTACTTTGTCCTATGTAGAGCCAGCCTCCACATGGAGGACGTCCTACAGATATTCATTCCCCTACGAAAAACCAGCCTCCAGTGCAGGACCATCCTACAAACTTCCAAACATCTGCCTCTACCACTGCCCTACCAATCTGACATGCATCCCACACATTCAGGGATCTCCTCAAAACACATTCATCAGGGGAAGCCCTAGAAATTTGCTGCTCTACAACAAACGAAACCTACTGTGTACATGGGGGACCTTTCCTGGAGATCAAGGATGCCACCTGAATATGGAGGACAGCTGCTGGCAATGGAGGATGGCTCCGACAATTCTACCATCTCTCGTGCTTTGGCCTTTCAGTCCCTAGCCCCATTCTGCTTCCCACAAACCGACAAATCTTGGGAGACTCTGTGACATAGAACTCAGCCATACCCAAACATTCTTTATTTATAGCCTGCTCCTCTGTCAAAGCGGAGCCAAGCTAGCTGGGGTCTCTGGGAGTTCAAGTCAAAGCACCTGGAGGAACACGGCAAGATGTGTGTAGAGGAACACGATCATGAATTTTACTCTATTATGGAAATGGGAGATGTGACCTGGAAATTAAGCTCAGCTCCTGAAAATGTAGGACAGGGGTCCTACAAATCCTGGGCTGCCTCCACTTTTCCGCCACATGGCTGTGCTGAAAATCGAGATTGCCCTACTCTTCTCCACTTGTAGGACATATCCTGGAAATGTGTTCGTCTTTCTGTTCATGAGCCCATTCTTGTTCCCACTGAGCAATTAGAGTTGGAAAACTCTCTGTCTTAGAAGTCAGCCATTCCCAGACTTTGGACCTCCAGATGTTTTGAACCTCACCTCCCACAACTCCTGACTCTTGAGCAAGGTACGGTAGCTAGGGTTTCTGGAAATTGAAGTCAAAAACAAATGGAGGACCAAGAAAAGATCTGTTCAGAGGGACACAGTCATGAATTATACCCTCCTGTGGCAATGTGGGGCGTGTAGTAGAAATTTGGGTCGGGGCCCTACAAATGATGGGAGGGATGTGTCCTCCACATAGCTGTCCTAGAAATCCAGATTGCCCTACTCTTCTCAACTTGTAAGACATGTCCTGGAAATGTGTTGGCCATTGAGTTGCTAATCCACTTCTGGTTTCCAATAAACAATAAGAGAAGGGACACTCCATGGCTTAGGAGTTTATCATACGAAAGAGATTGGGCATTTATCCCATGAATATCCTGGAAAAATCCCGTGATTACATGAAACTATTTCACATGACGCCATACAAAGCTTCCATTCAAGAGGTCACAAAGAAGCATTAACACACATCTCTTTCCTTTGGGGATTTCAGTGGCAATGCATTTCCCACCGCTTTATTTCCACAATTGTGTGTAGTGACCATTCGCGCAATGACTCTCCATTTTCGCTTGATTTCCGGTATGATTAAAATGGACTTGAATCTCTCTTCAATGCCAAAATTAGCCCCAGTGTGATAAAGGCCTTCGAAGTCAGCCATTCCCAAATTTTAGACCTCCAGAGGTTTTGAACGTCACGAACAAGCTACCTATGGCTTCCAGAATTTGAAATCGAAAATACCAGGAGGACCACAGAAAGATCTATTCAGAGGAACAGAATAATGATTTCTACTCTACTGTGGCAATGTGGGATGTGTCCTGGAAATATAGGTCCGGTCCTAGAAATGTAGGACTGGGGCCCTACAAATGCAGGGTAGATGCCACCCGTAGGATGTGTCCTCCAGATGACTGTCCTACAAATCTAGATTGCAGTACTCTTCTGTACTTCCGGAACACGTACAGGAAATGTGTCGGCCTTTGAGTCGATAGACCGAATCTGCTTCTGACTAACCAAGAAGAGTTAGGAGACTCTCTCAGTGAGAAGTAAGCCCTTCCCAAAATTTGGCCCTCAAGATGTTTAGGACTTTCGGTTGCACAACCGCTGGCGCTTGTCCAAGTTACCTAGGACTTCTGGGAGTTGAAATTTAAACCACCTAGAGAAGCAAGGAAAGAGGAAATAATGAATCCTATTTTATTTTGGGAATGGTGGAGATATGCTGGAAATTTGGGTCAGGTTCTGCAAACGTGGAGGGCAGCCTCCATCTGTAGGCTGTGTCCTCCACATGGCTGTGGTAGAAATCTAGGTTTCCGAAATGTAATGGAGTTGTAAGACATTCCTAGAAAAAAGGATTCTGTTGCGTTGGACTGTGCCGGACCTCTTGGGGTGTAGTACAACTGTGGTTTGCCTCATAGAGGCTCGTCTCCCACATGTAGGACTGTCCTCCAACTCTGGCTGCTCCTGCGTAGGACTGCCGTCCACATGTCGGACTCTCCTCCAAATATGAATTGCCCTACACAGGACCACTCTCCACATGTAGGGCCGTCCTACAAATCTGGATCACCGTATGTAGGACTGTACTCCACATGTAAAACTGCCTTGCAAAACTGTGTTTTCCAACGAAGGACTGTCCTCAACATGTAGAACTCTCCTACAAACCTGGATTGCCCTAGATAGGACATCTTCCACATATAGGCCTGTCTTACAATCTTCCAAATGTAGGACAGCCCTACAAACCTAG
The DNA here is from genome assembly GCA_034509955.1 of Urosaurus nigricauda. Lineage (NCBI taxonomy): Eukaryota > Metazoa > Chordata > Lepidosauria > Squamata > Phrynosomatidae > Urosaurus > Urosaurus nigricauda. The sequence goes on from JAOEGL010000100.1 coordinate 65,939, forward strand.
ATTGTGCTACATGGGACCATACCCCCACATGTAGGTCTTCCCTACAAATCTAGATTGTGCTACGTAGGACTGTTCTCCACATGTAGTGCTGTCCTAAGAA